>PVHP010015583.1:0-37236 GCA_004024765.1 Zapus hudsonius
AAAGTGTTTGCAGAGTCTGACAGCGTGTGCATTGCAGCGCCACCATCCCCACTCCGTGTGTTGCGGTCAGCTTTCTAGTTGCTGCGCAGAAAGAACCCAAACAAAAGCGGCTTGTGGAGGAATGGGTTTATTTGGCTTACGGACTCGAGGGGAGACTCCATCCTGGCAGGGAAAACAATGGCATGAGCAGAGGGGTGGATATCACCTCCGCCACAGCACTGCAAACAGCGGCAGGAAGGTGTGCCAAACTCTGGCAAGGGGAAGCTGGCTTATAACCCCATAAGCCCACCCCCAACAACACAGCTTCATCGAGGTTGTAAAACCCAAACTGCCATCAGCTGAGGATCGATCTATCAGAACACATTCATTTGTTTATGGGGGACACCTGGATCAAACCATGACACCGTGCGACGAACTTGTTCTTCATCCCATGGGGAGCTCTGTACCCAAGCTCTTCCCCACATCTCAGTCCTGGGAGCGCCCTCTGCTCTCCTGTGACGCCTGACCACGCTGTGGACACCCGCAAGTGGAATCCCAGGGCATCTGTCCTGGCTGCTCTCCTCCAGGTTCATCCTGTTTGTGGCACTGCTCCGGTGCCCTTCGTTCTTGCAGACTGAATAGTGCTCCGTCGTGTGTATCGCCACAGGCTCTTTTCCACTTACCCCTCCTTGGATAGCGCTGCGAACATGAGGGTGCCAATAGCGGCTTTCCATTCTTGGGGCTCTGTGTCCCGAGTGAGCAACTGTTTTCTGCAGCAGCTACAGGCTTTTGTGTTCCCATCAGGAGCACATAAGGGACTACTGACACTTTGGGTTTGTTGTTTCTGACGTGTGTACGTGTTCGAGGGTTTGTATAGGTGTGCATCTGCCTGTGGACACACATGGAGGTCAGGGGTCAACATCAGGTGTGCTCCCCACCTTGCCTTTTGAAACGGGGTCTCTCTCTGAACCTAGAGCTTATTGGACTCAGCTAGACAAGCTGACCAGCAAACCCCGGGGATCCTGTCCCCGCCCCCCAGCTCTGCAGTGCACACCGCTGCACCCAGCTTTTATGCAGGTCCTGGGCTCCGGACTCAGGTCCTCAGCTTACACAGCAAGCATGTTGCCAGCAGAGCTCCTCACATGTTTTAAAGCAGCCCATTGTTTTCAAGGTGGCTTACCAGGGGCTGGAGAGATGGCTCAGCGGTTAAGGCCCTTGCCTCCAGTGCCTAAGGCCCCGGGTTCAATTCCCCAGGACCCACATCAGCCAGACCCACAAGGTGGTGGCCCTGGTGCGCTCGTGCTCTCTCTCTCTCTCTCTCTCTCTCTCTCTCTCTCTCTCTCTCTCTCTCTCTTTCTCTCTGCTTGAAAATAAAATAAGTACCTTCCACAACTGTAAACATCCTTCCTTCAGTGAGACACATGTGTGTTTACTTGTATAGAACATGTCCCATAGAACGCTACAGAAATTTCCATAAATGGGCCCCTGCCTGCCCCCTTCCTCCCAGGCAAGCCAAAGCTCTTATCCGATGTGGGGGGGGGGGGGGAAACAGGACGTGGTTCCTGCATTCCCTGACTTGTCCAGAACTGTCACAGCAGCGCCTGAGCCGGACTCAGAGGCTGAGGCAGGAGAACCAGGGGTTCAAGGCCAGCCTGAGCCACGGATGCCACTCCTCCAGAGAGGGAGGTGGTGGGACGTGGTGTGGGTGTGCGTGCATGCGTGCCTGTGAGAACCAGAGGCTGTTGACATAGATGTCTTCTCAGCCCCGCTCTGCCTCCCTGCGTGGGATTGCAGGCCTGCGGCGCCACTCCTGGCTTCCACGGGGCTCTGCGACCCAAACTCCGAGCCTCCTGCCTGTGCAGCAAGCGCTCCACCCCCAGCCATGTCCTCAGTGCCCCTGTTTTCAAAACAAATGGTCCGTGTGGCTGAGTCCGTCCTCTTGACGCTCTCTGGGGCTCCTGTTCCCGGAGATGCTGCGGTGCTGGAGACCCTGAAGCTGCTGAAGCCGGAAACCGTGGGCTGAGCCGGGACCAGCGATGGTCTCAGGACGGCCTCTCCCCTTGGATGGGAGGCGTCTAATTAGAGCTACAACCTAGGGGCTGAAACTGATCAGCTGTCTCTCTGACTCACCTGGGGAAAACTTACATCAGCTTCCCTAGAAGAAGCCGGTCTCTTCCCCCACATGGCAATGGAGTAATGTCTGGGTGGGGGGCAGGCTCCAGACTTTTTCCCGCATGAATCTCTCTTTCTCATGATGGGAGCTCGCTGATATCTATTCTGTTTATGCTTATTTAGCTAATTAATATAAATTATGTTAAACTCTCTAACATATTCTCCCCACACTGTTGGCTGGAAAACTCTATAACCCCCCATGATTCCTTAAATAATAAAGTTTCCCACTATACCTTACTATCTTGTTGTCTATGATTTTTTTTTGTTTGTTTTTCGAGGTAGGGTCTCGCTCTAGCCCAGGCTGCCCTGGAATTCACTCTGTAGTCTCAGGCTGGCCTCGAACTCACAGCAATCCTCCTACCTCTGCATCCCGAGTGCTGGGATTAAAGGCGTGCGCCACCACGCCCGGCTGTCTATGATTTTAATTCTTTAACTTTATAGACAAGAGCTCGGATATTCTTTGAACTTGGGGTGCATCGAGGTTTTTACTGGGGGTTATCTTAATTCTAACCCTTCCCCACACCCCATATCATAATCCGTATCAATACAACAATGAAAGAAGCAGGCGGAGCCCCTTCCTCCATGGAGGGCCAGAGCCAAGCATCCCACCCCCGTACAGGACCAGGAAGAGGTCTGAGTGGCCGCGGTGGATTCCCCTTGGGCCCACCTGTCACCATAGTGAGAACAGTGCTGGCTTCACAGTGAGATTTGATGAATGAATTGTGAGGGAAGACCATCTTGTTTTCATGCACTTGGGTGTTTCCGTCGAATGAACCTTAAAGGTGTTGTATAAGAAGAAACATGTCTCTAAGTCTATGAAACACTGACTTCAGGAAACAATTGTGAACTCCTTTGTTTTCATAAGAAGTTAAGCTTACTTAGAAGGGAAGACCCTGTTGCTGAAGACTCACAGCCTGGGCTGCAGGTCGCCCAGGAACCCAGCGGGAGCTGAGCTGGACGCCTCCTCCCTGTTGACCGGCCTCAGGATGCCGGGAAGAGCTCGGCAGGAGGAACATCCACGATGGACCCTGCGAGCTCTATGGGTGGACAGCCAGGCCAAATGGACCCCCTGGAGCGATGGGGGCACAGCTGTCATGGGGAAACCAGCTGCTCTGATGGGTCCTGAGGCCCCTCCTGGGAGGGAATTCATGGAGCTTGGGAGGTCACAAGCCAACCTAGGAGGGAAACTTACTACTCTTGTCTGGATTATGATTATGGCCACCAAAATGCCCTCTAAACACCGATGTTCATGCCCTTGTGTTAATACTGCTCTCACTGCTCTTATGTGACAGCAGACCTCTCTGCTGAGGCAGCCCCCCTCCCCTTGAGGGGGAGGTGTTTAGTCAGAGCTACAACCTAGGTACTGAAACTGATTGGTCAAATATAAACCATTCAGCTGTCTCTCTGACTCACCTAGGGAGGACTTAAAACTAGCTTCCCTAGAGGAAGTGGGCCCCTCTTCTCCCACATGGCAACGGAGTAGAAAGACTGCTGACCCAGGCCTCAGGGAGGTAAGGCCCGTACCCCTACCCCAGCCATCAGGGTAGGGGCAGGCTCCAGACTTTTTCTCTCATGAATCTCTTTCTCATAAAGGGAGCTTTCTGTTATCGTTTCTTGGGCTGCTTATTTAGATAAATAAGTTCTGTTAAACTCTGACACGTGTTCTCCCTACCCTGGTAGCTGGAGAACTCTGTAACTTCCCACATGGTGACTGGGAGATTTTCCCATCCAACTCCCCTTTTCCTAATTTACTAAATTAGAATAAATGTGTAATTAAATTTTAATTCTGTCCCTGTGTACAATTCTTTGGCATTAGGGGACAAGAACTCGGAGTAGGAGGAGGGGGGAGGGAGGATTCCAAAACTCTCTCTCTCTCCCCGTGTTGTTTACGAATATTAAGTATCAGTAACCCGTGTCAGTTAGAGAAGCTGCTCTTTTCAGATGGCGTGACCACTGGGCTGACAAACCCACCAGTGCTGAGAAGGGAGTGTAGACACTAAGTGGCATGTGTCTGTCAACCTCCAAGGCTCAGGGACCTTGACTGTGAAGAGGTGGGGGAGGAATTAGGAGCCAAAGAAGGGGACTTCCTAAGACCTACAGTGGCTTTCATAGTCTCGACCTCTCTGGCAGCAGCTGCTTCCACAGGATCGAAATAATAGGAGAAAGATGGCGTCAGATCAGAAGAGACTCCATGGAGGGGAAGGGAAGGTGGTGGGAGGGGATTCTCCTATGTGAGGAGGTTGTCGGTAAAGTTAAGAGAAGCTCGAAGGAGAACAAACTGGGAAGCAAAGAAACTCAGGTACTGAGCTGCTGAGGCGCTGCCGGTGAACGCCTGTTGTGTTGGCCTACTCGGAGTTACAGCCTAGGCCGCGGCTACAGGTAAGTCATCCTCATGCAAGAAAAGTGAGCTTTGCCACTGGTTTAGGGATTGGCTTTTTGTTCTTTAGTTTTGGGGTTTGGTTTTTGTGATGGTTGGACCACGTGTCCCCCACAAATGAATGTGTTCTGAATGTTTGATCCCCAGCTGATGGCAGTTTTGGAATTGGAACCTTGTTGGAGGTGTGTCAGTTGGGTAGGGCTGATGGAGGTTCTAGCCAGCTCCCCCTTGCCAGTGTCTGGCACACTCTCCTGCTGCTGTGGGCCCCTGATGTTGGCCAGGAGGTGATGTCCAGCCTCTGCTCATGCCGTCGTTTTCCCTGCCATCATGGAGCCTCCCCTCGAGTCTGCTTTTGGTCGGGTTCTTTGTGCAGCAAGGAGAAAGATGACTGCAATGGTTCTGAGACAGGCTGGCCTCCAACTCATGGTCCTCCTGCCTCAGCCTCCTGAGAGGAAACAGGTGTGCACCAGCGCTCTTGCCGCAGCCATTGTTTTGATTCTTTTTAAAGTTTTTTTTTTTTTTTTTTTTTTGGTTTTTCGAGGTAGGGTCTCACTCTAGTCCAGGCTGACCTGGAATTCACTACGTAGTCTCAGAGTGGCCTTTAACTCATGGTGATCCTCCTACCTCTGTCTCCTGAGTGCTGGGATTACAGGCGTGTGTGGTCCGGCAGGGACTTTTTTTTAGTGTGTGTGTGTGTGTGTGTGTGTGTGTGTGTGCGCAACCGCTGCGCCATCTTCCCAGAAAGCCCCATGGATATGGATGGGCACTGCGATGGTGAGTTTAACTTGGTCAGTCGAGAAGGTGTCGGCAGACCAAGTCTCGCCTGTCTGTTATTTCTGGTAGGGTGTTTTGCAAGGCGGGGTCTCGCTCTAGCCCAGACTGACCTGGAACTCACTCTACTCCCAGGCTGGCCTCGACCTTGAGACAGTCTTCCTACCTAAGCCTCGTGCAACTGTGCCTGGCTTATTGCTTGTAGTTTTGAGACAGACTCACTTTGTAATCTAGATTGTTCTGGAACTCAGAGCCGTCTTCTGCCTCACCCTCCCAAGGGCTGGGATTCCAAGAATGTGCGACCATATGGGCCCTGGCTTTGCTTCTCTACAAATGCTGATCATGGTGTGGGCGTTCTCTGCCCTGGCTCTGGCTTTATTCAGACTAATCGGATGGAGGAAGTTTTTCTGTAATTGTTAAATGACATCTTGTGAGTCGCCTGCTGACCTGGAGGTGAACGAGCTCGTGTGGGTGGTGTGGAGTTTCTGTCCTGTGGACCCTCAGCTCACGAGGGTGGTCCAACACCAGACTGCGGCCCCCTGGCCTGTGTGGATGTCTCAAAGCACCCTGTGCCGAGTGTCCTGTCCTCTTGGGGTTAGTCTTTCACTGATACGAGGAGGGTTTTTAAAACCAGGCTCTGTTGCTGTTACAAAGGAATGCTTGCCTGGCTTTACTGGGGCCTGCAGGCTTTGCAAGGAAGCACCTCTAACCACCGAGCCACCTCCCCGTCCTCAAGGGATCTCTTGTGCACAGGGCCCCATTGTGGGCAAACCCTTCCCCTCCCCCCCTTCATTCATTCTTGTGCCAGCTGGTGGCCACCATTCTTTCTGGAAGGTCGGAGAACACAGGTGTGCTGTGTATTTCTCTGCAGTTGTATCACTGCGTCCTGGCCAAGCACAGCACCCAGTGCAAAGTGAGTACTTTTAAGTGTCTGAAATGAGCAAGCAGAGAGCGACCATGAAACAGAATGGCGGGGAGACTGGAGAAATGGCTCAGCAGTTACAGCACTTGCCTGCAAAGCCTAAGGACCCAAATTCGATTCCCCAGTACCCACATAATGCCAGATGCATAGAGTGGTGCATGTATCTGGAGTCTGTTTGCTGGGCGCTCTCCCTCTCCCTCTCCCTTCCCCTCTCCTCTCCTCTCTCTTTCTCTGGAAATGCCCCCAGAAGAGAGAAAAATACAAGTGGCCACAGAAATACTGCTGTCCTTTTTATTAGATTCACAGCGCCATCTTAAAGACAGCCTCTCCACTGAGGAAGTCTGTCACTAACAGCATGGCGAGGCAGGCACAGTCTTGGCCTGGTGCTCTATCCTCCAGCCTGGGGGGTATCAGCCCAGGCCTCCCCCAGATCCTACACACACACGTGTGCACACACTATAAAGATATATTCTTATATATATACACTTTTTTACAAAGGGAATAATTAGCAAAGGGTTTGTGCAGCTCTATCTAAAGTCACAGGCAGAAAGAATTTACACTTCAGTAAGTCATTTTTACTTTGGATTCAGTGGGGATCTTGAGATCCCAAAATAATCTACAATTACCAAAGGAGGTCCCACAGCAACAGACTTACGACTTCCTGATTCAATGCGCACAGGGCTGGATATGGGTGCTGCCATCCTCCCGCTGGGTGCCGCAGCTTCCCCAAGTCGTGTTCACTACAATACCCAGGGTAAGCAGCCCTCTAGTGACATCACAGCGACCTAAGTGCGTGACAGTCTATGGAGAGCACAGCGGGGCAGGGTGATGGCATGTGGGGAAGTTCACAGCCACCAGAGGACAGGCAGGAGAAAGCGCACCTTGTAAGATGCATACGTACAGCTAATTTGCAGTAACAATGTAGTTTTGTCAGAAGGAATGGGGTGACGGTTGCACGGAAATCCAGAGTTCCAAATGCACACCCCAAGGTAGAAGTAGAAGCCACGAGAGTCAGAGTAGCAGACTCGCCTGGGCTCCTAGAAGAAGGAGGTGTCCGAGGAGAAGGCCCCGGCCAGTCTGAAGTCGTCCTTGGTGAGCACGCTGTAGACCCGCTGCGGCAGTGGCCGGGAGTAGGGCGCCGGCCGGGGCACAGACGCTCGCAGGATGAGCTCACGGCCTGCAGGAGGCGGGAAGTCAGCCGCCGGGGGCCTTCTCTCCTCAGGACAGCCGGCTCTCCTCACGTCCTCCTCTGGGGAAGCCATGCTGGCAGCCTGCAACAGAACCCAGCGTGCGGTCAGAAGCCAGTACAAGGCTAAAGTCGGTGGGTGTGCAGCTCGAGGCGGGCAGCCAGCGGGACAGGCAAGGGGAGGCCAGGCAGCGAGCTGGAGAGAAGGGAGCCCCCAGTCTTGCTTTGGACGAGGGTCCCTTGGCAAACTGAAAGTGGGCACGCTAGCTTTGTCTGCTAACACGACAGAGAGGGACCCAAAAGAAACGTCCTCAGACCGTGTTCACTCAAAGTCGCATCAGCATGGACATGGCCCTGTGGGACTCAGCCAGCAGAGGGCAAGTCCAGCCTGCCGAAGAGTGGTCAGGCTCCATGGCCTTTGGATCTTGAAGTTAGAGGGTGGGAAGGGACAAGGAACTATGGGGACAAAGGCTATTTTGTTACCTCGTCTGAAGATTCAGTCAGCTTGAGAAAGAATGAGAAAAGAAACAGTGATGAACGGGAAGCAAGCAAGATGGCTGCGAGAGCCAGACAGCGCGCCGTCAAGGAGCCTGCGATGCACAGACCCACACCGCCCAAGTCCTCCTCACTGCGCACGCATCTGCTGGGTCAACAGGTGACGGACAGGGTGTCATTTAGTGAAAAATGACTGAACAAAGTCCTAGCTCTCTGGAGAAGTGTCCAGTGAGCCCAGAAGCAGGTGTGAGTTAGACGGTTGGCCGGACTGAGTAGAATCTGGTCGGTCACTGCTCACTTCCACTTGTGTACACATAACACACCACCATGATCAAGTGTATTACACTGTACAACCTTAAAGTTCCAATTTGTCGATATGGGCTATAAAAAATTCTCAATTATTGCCAGGTATGGTGGTACCAGCACGCCTTTAATCCCAGCACTTGGGAGGCAGAGGTAGGAAGACCACCATGAGTTTGAAGCCAGCCTGGGCTAAGAGACCTTGAAACCCCCCCAAAATTCTGTGATGTCATCCAAGTTTCAATATATATTAAAATCTTCACTTATTAATAAACTTGGTACTAAGTCTCAATCATGAAAAGGTGCATGAATAAATTTCAACAGCTTGGCTATATATTTAAGAGCTGAGTTTAGAAATGTATGAGCCTCATGCTTGACACATATGGACAAGAGTCTCAGTCCCTGAAAGCATTCACTACTAGGTCCAATCTTTTGAAAGTTGTGTCATGTGCATGAAGCCAGGCGTGGTGGCACACGCCTTTAATCCCGGCACTTTAAGGGAGGAGGGTCGCCATGAGTTAGAGACCAGTTTGGGACTACATGTAAGAGCCAGGTCAGCCTAGGCTGAGACTTTACCTTGAAAGAAAGAAAGAAAGAAAGAAAAAAGCTGTATCATGTGAGATAAATTCTTGTTTCAGAGTCTCAATGGGGATTGGGAATACGTGTGGACACTGAAGAGATGGCATTCTCCTATGAGATGGTGAAAATCGCTCAGGTGGAACAAAGCCAATAGCTTCCTTTGTGTGAAACATGGGGTCGTATGTACCAGACAGTCAGTGCTGGCAGGGAGCAGTGGGACTGTAAGTCCCAGCTGGTCCCACAGGGATGGACAAATGTGCTGCAACCCAGAACAACGCCGTCAGCACCAGAGATGAGAGCCTCCGTCAAGACAGAAGGTTTCTGCAGGGCCAGGACACGGCCTGTGCGCTGTGCTGACTGAGCAGGCAAAGACTCTACAGGATGGGAAAACCCTCTCAGCTTCTTACAGCAGCTCTGCTTCCCAGAAGCCCAGTATATATAAGGAAAGAGAGTATCGGTCTAATTTAAAAGTTTAAATTTAGGGATCTACTGCTCCATAAGTAATGTCAATTTTAGTTATTGAAAAAAGTTCACATCAATATATTTGACCAAGATTTTAAATGTATGAAGACATACTTCTGACCAACTCAGCACGGACTATAAACCTGTCTCCCACGTGTACACCAAGGAAATGCTTTTTCCACTCCGTTGAGAGTCTGAAAGCTGAGCTGGTCTCCTGGCTTCCCAACCACATCCTAACACTCTGACCTAATGGAAGTGTCGCCTGAGATGACGGCCACTGCAGATCTCAGCAGGTCGCCACCAGTCACAATGACAGCCTCTCCTTCCATTAGCAGAGGTCATTCTACAGCTGGACTTCCTGTGCTGAAGCCTGCCCCCAGTCCTAAGTCGATCTCTTCCTTCCCAGGAAAGCTCCTGAGAGAGAGCTCCCCAACACTGTGAAGTAGTGAGGTTTAAAGACTCTGTTTTAATGTAAAAGCTGTCAACACATTTTCAAAGTTTGGTTCTGAGGACAGGGGAGAGGTCTCAGTGGTTAAAAGTGCTAGCAAAGCCTGTGACCCCAGCACTAAAGACAGCCACACAGAACACACGTGTCGAGTTCATTTGCAGTGGCAGGAGGCCCTGGCACACCCATATTCTCTTGTCATTCTCTCCCTCTTTTCCAAATAATAAAATAAATGAAATAAAATTTTTAACAAGTCTGGCTCTGGCCACCGCTGTCTGAGTCCCTGTCAGCTTCTCCAACAATGGATTTGTTTTATTTTCCAAAATTTAGGTCCTAAGATCTAGTTATCTTAGGTAACATGTAGGTGTGTGAGACCTACTTGTCTTAGGTAGTAATACATCGATGTGGAAGATCTGCTTATTTTATGTAATATGTACAAACACTCAGAGGCCTGAGTCACGGTTTTCAGTGTGCAAACTCTGTGCCCAGGCTTTTCAGCTGTGACTCAGTCGGGCGTGGGACACAAATGACAGCAGAGCTCCTGGGAGGCCACAACAGTCAGGCAGACACCTCACGTACCCTCTGGGCATTCACGAACAGCTTGTGAATGATCCTGCCCGCGTGTCCTCTTCCTGCCCCAGTGACTGATACTTCCGGCTGCTCCAACAGGCAGCTGACAAACCTAGGAGACAAGCAGGGAAAGGCTGAAGCCACGGCTCTGACACTGTGTCTGCATCCCACACGGATCTGCCTGACAAATCCTCTAAGAAACACTGGCTCACCCAGAGTCGGAGCGAAGAGTTACAGGAATAAAAGCAACTTTAAAAGCCTATCTCTGACAAGGTGAAAGAATTAATATTCTCGGCATAAAAGCAGGATGCGATGGTGCAATCCTTTTTTCCCAGCACTCAGGAGGTTTAGGTAGGAGGACCTCTGTAAGTTCAAGGCCAGCCTGGGCTAGAGTGAGACCCTGTCCTGACATCTCCTCCCCTCCCCTGAGATCCCAGAAGACAGGAGGATCAGGAGGTCAAGGCCATCCTGGTCGACATGAACCCCTATCTCAAAATTCAGTCTACTTTGTCTCACACTGGAAGCAGAAAATACAAGGTTAAGAAAAAAAATTGGACAATAGAACCAAGTTTTATTTATCCAGAAAAGTAATAATATCAGTATTTCTCAGTTTGTGTTATTTTTTTTTTTTTGAGGTAAGGTCTCACTCTAGAAATACTTCCTAAACGTAACAGGCAAAGAATGGGCAGGGAGTCGCCTCATAGTAAAAAGCCACTCAGTCAGTTTCCAAAACGTCCCCCGTAACCCCAAATACCGTTTCCGTAATTAGATGTGCAGAACAGAATTGTGAGCGCACACACCTCAGAGCTCTCAAGAGGCTCCTGAAGGCTTTCTGAATGTGGGGGTACTAGCAGAGCTCACACCCTAGGGTAACTAAATACTTCTCTGTCTCTAGGAAAGAGGCATAGAATTCTCTTGCTTTGTTTGTGGATGGGTGGCAGGATCTCTCTGTGGCCAGATTTCTCAGAACCATGCAATCTACCCAGTGTAGGAGTCAAGTCACACCATGAACACAGCTCATTCAAGGTCCCGTAAGAACCTAGAATTGACGGTCTTCTGCCTCAGCCTCCTGAGGGATTACAGCTATGAGCCACCATGCCACAATATTTCAAAACAACTGGCAGTTTTTCCTCCTACAGACAAAACTGACCCCAGACCAACTACCTCTCCAGATCTTCCTTCTCCTCTGGCTCACACTGCTCAGTCTCAAACTTGGCCTTCAGGGAGCGGGCTCTAGCGATGACAGCCTCCACACTGGTGATCTGAAGGATGATGTCCTAACAGCAGAGGGAGAGGCGCACATTCAAAAATCAACAATGCAAAGCCTCTTGAAAACACAGGCAAACTTAAATCATTACTGCCGACACTGAGCTATAGGGCTCACCTCCAGCTTCTTGTCCTCTGGACTGGGGAAGTGCAGGACCTTGCAGGAGTGAGAGATGACCTGTTTTATGATCTTCCTAACCGAAGGGATGTTCTCCAGACTCTCTGTTTGAGAGCAGAGCACCGTTAGACAAGTGCAGCCAGCACTCCCACCGTAGAGATGAGCCGACGACAAGTGAGACATTTACCTTCGTCCTTTACCTTGAGCACAGCCGCATGGATGACGCAGGGCAGCAGGTGCCGTGCCAGGTCGGCCGGCTTCTGGATGGACAGGTAGTGCAGCACCTGAGGAGACAGTCTCTGTGAGCTCATGTGCTCTGGGTGTGTGCAAGTAGAGCCTTGCTGGGCTGAGATTAGGGGTGCCCTTGCCAGAGCTCGGCACAGTCTCCTGCTGCTGTTGTCCACCTGCTGTGGCAGAGGTGATGTCCAGCCTCTGCTCATGCCATGCTTTCCCTGCCATCGTGGAGCTTTCCCTGAGACTAAGCCACAAAACCCTTTCCTCCCATAGGCTGCTTCTGGTCAGGTGCTTTGTTCCAGCAACGAGAAGATGACCACACAGCACAGGACATGAGAATGGTGGCCCATGTCAGGCTCGCAGAATGAGGGCAGCGCTCCTACTTTCTGCAGACCTGGCTATGCAGTGGGCAGTCCCAGGCAAGGGTAAGAGCCACCAAAGAAAGCTCCCAACTCCAGACTTTAATAATGATAAGTATTCTAGCCAGGCGTGGTGGCACACGACTTTAATCCCAGCACTCAGGAGACTGGGGTAGGAGGATTGCCGTGAATTTGAAGCCAGCCTGGGCTAGAATGAGTTCCAGGTCAGTGTGGGCCAGAGTAAGAGCCTACCTCAAAAACACAAAATAAATACCAAAAGTAATGAGTATTCTTGGACTTTTTTGCTTCCATATTTATACATGCACATTAGAGCCTTGCAGAGAAGGAACAGAGCATCTGCTCACCACCCAACAGCATTGCTCTCAGTGTGTTTTTGAGACAGAGCTCATAGTTGACCTTGACCTTCTGATTCTCTTGCTTCCACCAACATCCATGTCTAGAGTACAGACACAGACAGGCAACCCCACACCTCACTGCACACACCCACTTTGATGTGGAGGACGGAAGCCAGGGCCTTGTGCACACTAGACAAGCATCCCGCAGACTGGCTTGCTAGTCTAAGGATCTCTGCCCCTGGTGGGGAGGAGGTCAGGCTTCAGATGCTAGAGCAAATGCCATGTGTATTCAGTTTCCATTGCTGACACTGTGGACTGGCCCATGCAAATGAAGCGGTCGACATGCATCATTTTCTCAACGTTATACTCTGTCTATTCAAATAGGACTTTTGCATTGTAGTTCTGAATCTTTTTTGTTTTGTTTTCTGTTTTTTGAGGTAGGGTCTCACTCTAGTCCAGGCTGTCCTGGAATTCACTATTTAGTTTCAGGGTGGCCTCGAACTCACAGCACTCCTCCTACCTCTGCCTTCCGAGTGCTGGGAGTGTAGTTTTTAAGTATTATTGGCCCATATTATTTTTTTAACAGATTATTACTAAGTTAGGTTCTAATGTTATAATTGCATGAAAACCTTACACAATCATACCTTTGTCTTATGCCCTTTTTTCTTTCTTTCTTTCTTTTGAGGCCTGGAACTCACTCTTTAGCCCAGGCTAGCCTTGAATTCATGTCAACCCTCCTACCTTAGCTTCTGAGTGCTGGGACTGTAGGCAGAAGCCACCACACACAGCTCCTTATGTCATTAACTGTTTTTTACAACCTGGTCTGACAATTTTACGGTGTCTTCTGATTACCATTCAAGTCAAGTCTCCTTTTTGAACCAGTATCGAGTTCTAATCTCTCTACTATATAACATGTAGTTTCCAACGTTCTTCTGCTCGTGTCCTTGAGCCTTAGTGAGCACTTCATTGGTCTTATTTCAGAACTATCAGTCCTTCCCAGACTTTTCTCAGCCATTTCTGATGGATAGGATCTATCTTTCTGCACTAGGCTACAGTGAGGTACGAGCTACTGGACACATATGCGGCCATTCAAACTTCAGTCCTGTTTTCTATCAGCACAGTTCGAGTGTTAATTAAACCCATAGATACAGAGTGCTTCCAGGAAAATAGGAATTGTTACTGAACACTGAAGCTCTGGTTGGAGCATAAGTATAATACTGAAGGCCACAAACTCATGTTATCTGCTCATTTTTATAAAGTTTTATTTGAGAGAATGGACATGCTAGGGTCTCCTGCTGCTGCAAACAAGCTCTCAGACTTTGTGCATGTAGCTTTACATGGGTGTAAAGGAATTCTAATCCAGGCCATCAGGCCTTGCAAGGAAGCACCTTTAACTGCTGACCATCTCCCCAGCCCTACTGTTGTTGCTGTTTTGAGGTAGGGTCTCACTCTAGCCTAAGCTGACCTGGAACTCACTTTTTCTTCACTTCTGGTAGGGTTTTGCTATGTAGCACAGGTTGGCCTCAAACTTTCCATTGTCCTGCCTTGGGGAATGAATATAATAGGCGCATGTCACCATGCTTAGCTAGATTTGATACTTAAATATATTGGCTGGATATAAAATCCTTAGGTAACTATTTTCCCTTTTATTTCTTGGAAATGTGGTTTGATGTTGTCTTTGCATTTGCCGTGTGGGGAATTGAGCTAGGGGCCTCACAGGCACAGGTAAGGGTTCTGCCGCTGAGCTACATAACACAAGTTCATGCTAATTCTCTTGTCCATTTAGGTTATTTTTACACTAAAGCCTACTTTGATTTTTGTGAATGACCCCTTGCATCCATCATTCAGCAGTATGCTATTTCATCTCAGTACGTTTTATCTATGTTCTATGGTTTGTCTTGCTGTTAATTTAACTCCATTGTGGTCAGATAGAATATAAGAAATTATTTCAATATTTCCATATTTTCCAAAGTTTGAAATGCCCTATGATCTATGTTAGAGGAAGTTCCCTGGGCTGCTAAGAAGAAAGTATGTTTGGATGGGATGTTCTACAGAGGTCTGTTAAGTCCCTTTGATCTTTAATGCCATTGAATTCAGATGTTTCATTCATTCGTTCATTTCTAGTTCTTAGAGGCAGGATCTCACTCTTGCCCAGGCTAGCCAGGAACTCATGGGAATCCTTCTCCCTCAGCATCCCTAGAGCTGGACTGAAGGTGTGCACCACTGCACCCAGCTCTTCTGGTTTGTAAAGTTCCTGCGATCACCCTGACAGGTCTGACTTGGTGTTTCTCTCTTGCAGTTTTGAATATATTTTCTTTTTCTATATATTCTGCATTTTGACTATGGTATGTGTGGACTTGTCTATATGTTCTGAATGTCTCCTGTACCTGGATGCACATGCATTCCCAGATTCAGGGAAGTTTTCTGCTATGATTTTTTGTTTTTTTGAGGTAGGGTCTTGCTCTAGCCCAGGCTGACCTGGAATTCACAATGTAGTCTCAACTCAAAGTAATGGCAATCCTCCTACCTCTGCCTCCCAAGTGCTGGGATTAAAAGTGTGCACCACCATGCCTGGATTACTTTTATAGTAGCTTACTGATTCTAAATATCCTGTCCATATTTTCTTTTTAACTTTTATTTATTTGCAAGCAGAGAGAGAGAGAGAGAGAGAGAGAGAGAGAGAGAGAGAGAGAGAGAGAGAGAGAGAGAATGAATGTACCAGGGCCTCTAGCCACTGCAAATGGACTCCAGATGAATGTACCACTGTGCATCTAGCTTTACTGGGGACTCAAACCTGATCATTAGGCTTTACAGGCAAGTGCCTTAAACACTGAGCCATCTCTCCAGCCCTCTTGTTCATACTTTCATATTAGTCCTTTCATTGAATATGCCAGTTACTCTGCATTTGGCTTTCCATGGGTAGCTTGGGAATTAAACCTGAGCCCACAGGCTTGCAAGCAAGTGTCTTTAACCACTGAGCTATCTTCATTGCCCACATTTTTCATTTAAGGTAGTTTTGCACACATGTATTCAACCCTCTCTGTTCCTAGTAACATGACAATATGAAAGTGCCCTCTTCTGCCCTTAGTGGGCAGCTGTCCATTTCTGCAAACCCTTAATTCCTCCTCCAGGTCTCTGCAACCTCTGGGGACTGCTGAAGGCATGGGGTTTTTGACTCGCTGACTTTATGGAGAGGTGTAAGGACAATAAAGCACTAGGCAGTGCCAATCTTCTCTAGAACTGCCAGCACTGTTTCTATACCTGAGAGCCATCCCTACATGGACAGACCATAACTAACTCAGCCACACTGTTTTTGGAAACTGGTTGTTTCTCTTCTACTCAAGAACCTGAGCATCCTCATGTATCATGTACACAGATCTCTGTGTTTCTTATGATTCCCATGGTAACTACTTTGGTAAACCTGCGAGAGTCAAGGACGTGCCCATTTTCAAAACTCCTGATACAGTGTGAGACAGTCCAATGCTGACTGTCTCTGGACTACTTGGCACTTGAGCTACTGAGGTTTGGTGAATACCACGGGTCTAAGGGTGAGGAAGAACAGCGAGCTTTACCTTTTCAGCCTCTCGTGTGTCATCGAACAGCCTCCTCTGCCTTCTGGCTGGGACTGGCTTGGCTGTCTCCCAGGCTTCCACCCACATGTTGCTTGGGATCTTCATCCGGGCACTCAGTTCTCCCCTGAGAACCACATTGCCCTTTTCATCAGTCACCTCCTCTTCAATGTAATCCCTGGGGGAATACCACCTCACGAAATCTTCCAGCAAACAACCTGGATTGGCTGCCTAAGGCAATAATTCAGAAAAGGCAAAATCAGCTCTAAGGATAAGCCTATTTGCAAAATTATACTTACACTTTCACAAAAACCCTACCTAATCTATAAAACTTAGTATGTAAAATGAATTTGGGTATAATTTTAAAATAGGGAAGGTGTTAAGGTGACAAAAGTATTTTATATTTTCTCAGTTTTATAGGAAAGGAAAATATTTTTGTTTGAGATAATGAAAAAGTTTTTATTTAAAAGCAGAGAGGGAGAGAGAGAGGAAAGTAAGTATATGGCCTCTAACTATTGCAATCGAGCTCTAGATGCATGTGCCACTTGGTGCATCTGGCTTCACACAGGTGCTGAAGAACTAAACCCAGGCAGCGAGCGTCACAAACACGAGCCTTTAACCTCTGAGCCATCTCCCTAGCCCCTCCCCCCATATATTTTAGAGCAACTATTTCTTATAAAATATTATCGGATTCCCACCTAGGGGCAAAAGTGTAAGTTTGGCTTTTTCAAATAGAACCAATTTTTAAAAAATATTGTATTTAAGCCGGGCGTGGTGGCGCACGCCTTTAATCCCAGCACTCGGGAGGCAGAGGTAGGAGGAGCATCATGAGTTCAAGGCCACCCTGAGACTACATAGTGAATTCCAGGTCAGCCTGGACTAGAGTAAGACCCTACCTCAAACCCCCCCCCCAAAAAAAAATTGTATTTATTTGAGAGAGAAAAAAAGAGAGAATGGGCATGTCAGGGCCCCTAGCCACTGCAAACAAACCCCAGATGCATGTGCCACCTTGTGCATATGGCTTAATTGGACAGTGGGGAACTGAACCTGGGTCATTAGCCTTTGCAGGAAAGCACCTTAACCACTGGGGCATCTCTCCAGCCCTAGAACCAATTTTCTGATGAAAACAATGTTGTTACAGATTTGCAGGGGTGCAAGGTAATACCTCAGAATTTAATTAACAACCGTTTGTTCATGTACAGTGTTACAGGAAGTGGCTAAAGCCTTACCATGAAGGGTCAGTATGTTCCTATGGTTAAACCTCTGCTCTGAACACCACCTGCAAAGACACTGTAGCAGGATGGGGCACACCCAGAGAAGCAACTGCTTTACTCAGGCACCAGCCAGCTCTCTTCCTTGTGGCTTTAACTCCATCTCTTTATCCATTTGTAGAAACTATTCTTTTTTTGTTCTTTGTTTCTGAGCTAGGGTCTTGCTGTAGCCCAGGCTGACCTGGAACTCATTCTGTGGTCCCAGGCTGGCCTCGAACTCACAACGATCCTCCTATCTCTGCCTTCTGAGTGCTGGGATTAAAGGCATGCAACACCATGCCCAGCTCAACTATTTTTTAGAACAGACTAGCACTCACAAATCTGCTGTTACTATTTTAGTCTTCAAGGAGAACACAGCTCTTAAGCTTTACTTAAGATTATTTTCCCATGGGGAAAATAAGAACTAAAAGGTCACATAGGGCTGGAGAGATGGCTCAGCAGTTAAGGCACTTGCCTCTAGTGCCTAAGGCCACGGGTTCGATTCCCCAGGACCCACAAGGTGGTGGCCCTGGTGCGCTCTCTCTCTCTCTCTCTCTCTCTCTCTCTCTCTCTCTCTCTCTCTCTCTCTCTGTGTGTGTGTGTGTGTGTGTGTGTGTATCTATCTCTGCTTGAAAATGAATAAATAAAATATTAAAAATAAAAATAAAATAAAAGGTCACATAATCTCCCTGGCAGGGAAAAGGGAAGGAGAAATGTAGAAGACATATTCATGGGTACTGCTGTTGAAAAAGAATACTTAGTCATGTTAGAAAAAAACAAACTTGGTCTTGCCTACATAGCAGCAAACTGAGTAGGGGCTATCTGGGAAGATGGAGGCCACCAGGGTTGGAGAAAGTCCAGGGAGAGATTTCAGAAGCGGGTATGGACTTGTGTTTGCATTCAAGTATAAACAATCAAAAACAAGCCTTTCTTCCTGAAGTTTTAAGGTACTAAGCCAAATGCCACTTACCGAACCCTGTGTGCCCTACATCCAGCCTCCACCTAATGAACCTGCCTGCTCTACATCCAGCTTCTATCTAAGCCTAAAACAATCCTCTCTAGGTAGGAAAAAATAACTCTCCCGCAAGTTAGACTCTTCTGAAAAACTCTGTATGGCTCACTCAACAAAAATGGTCAGTGTTCTGACCTTGTCTTTGTAGAAGATCTTAACCATATTTACAAAATTTCTCCACTGGGGGCTGGAGAGATGGCTCAATGGTTAAGGTGGTTTCCTCCAGAGCCTAAGGACCTGGGTTCAATTCAATAGACTAGAACTAAGGGAAACACTGCATTTCATATTCACAGTGCAAGACATACAGTGGGCAAGGAGATCCTTGCTTTAACTGGACTGAGCAGAGACAAGGTAAAAGCATCCCTATGTAAACACAGAAATGACACTCAACTTCCTACTACTAATAGGTTCTTTTTTTTTTTTAAAGATTCTTTTTTTTTTTTTGAGGTAGGGTCTGGCTCTAGCCCAGGCTGACCCTGGAATTCACTATGCAGTCTCAGGGTGGCCTTGAACTCACAGCAATCCTCCTACCTCTGCCTCCTGAGTGCTGGGATTAAAGGCGTGCGCCCGGCTTTTTTTAGATTCTTGTTTAACTTAAAAAGACAGTATGACCATGTCCTTGGGTATACCAAGGAAGCATGTTCTAATGAAATCCACACAGCTACAAACAGGCATGGCTTCATGTCACTGTGTAGAGTGTCTTTCACATGTTTATCCCAGAACAGCTCACAACAGACCAGAGCTCTGCAAGTAGGACCTACCTTAAAAGACTCCATGTCTGAGAGCAAGCAGGCGCTCTGCATGCGCGCACGGAGGTGAGCTCCTTCTGCAGATGTCCCTAGTTTGGCCAAGACCTCAGACTGTTCTTCCAGCAGGTCCTCTGTCATAGGTGCTGGCTCCTGTGACACAAAGAACAAAGCCCTTTCAGACAAAGCAGAATACAAAGATAGAACAAGAACAATGATTCCAACTTGATTGCACAAATTTGTGAGAATATCCACTTAAATAGTAGCCAGTTAAGAGTAAATGACACTCAGGTCTCCACCCCCTTATAGACAAGATGACCATTTCCCTGGACCAGGATTGAGAGCAGAGAAATGAAGCCTGGTGACCACGTCCTTTCTCAATCCTTGTCCAGGGAAATGCAAGTGTGTTTGACCACTGAGCCTCTCCCCAGCCCCTGGCTTCTGTTATTTATGCAAACGCCACTGTTGTTCCTCAGATGGGCTTACACTGTTTCAACAAGTAAAAACCAACCATTACTGAAGGACTGTGCCTGTTTTTCTACTCCTTGCTTTTGGCCTTTGTTCTTGAAATACCAAGTACTCTGCTGTATTTAACAATCAATTATGCAAGATGAGCACTGCCTACTTAGTCAGCAAACTTGAAAGCTCTGCAAGCCACTTAGCTCTAAATGTTCCTCCTTCAACAATCTCCTCCCACTGGGAAGTTTCCAGTCAAGGAAGCAGAGGTGCATCTACCTGGGTCACAGGAATGTAGAGCGGTTCCCCGCTGTGCAGCAGCGTGAGCTTCCCATGCTGATGGAGCCGCCCTTCAGGCTTCAGGTTCCCTGGCTCCTTGGCTGCTCCTTTCCGGCTGCTCTCTTGTCCATTCCCCTTCAGGTCTTCAGTGTCACTCAGACATTCAAAAAATTCCTCTTCACTGTCACTCCACGAATCCCAAGACTTGCCCACCTCTCCCTTTTCCTTCTCTGGATCTCTGAGATAGTCTCCTGCTTTGCCAGCATCCCCTGGGTATGTGTTAGTTACATTTTCTGAAGGGCTCATCTTTTTCCCCTCATCGCGCGCCTTCTTTCTTTCAATACAACAATTTAACATCTTAAGAAAACAGAAATAGTATTTTAGTTATCTACCACTTGTATATATCCACTCCTTTTTCGAGGAGCTTGTGAATTACAGTGATTATAGGCCACCCTTAGCAGCACCACGATAATGGCTATCATCCATTGTTTTTATGAAATACATGTTTGCTGTGTGCATGCTGAGTGTATGTGGCTGTACCCATTCTCCTGAGAATCAGATGTCGGCTCTATCACTCTTCTTTTTCCTTTTTTTTTCAAGGCAGGGTCTCACTGTAGCTCAGGCTGACCTGGAATTCACTATGTAGTCTCAGGCTGGCCTCGAACTCATAGTGATCCTCCTACCTCTGCCTCCTGAGTGCTGGGATTAAAGGTGTGTGCCACCAAGCCTGGCATTTTTCTGCTCTTCTGCCAGTTTTCACAAACCTGGGAGATTCCTGGGTCTCTGCTCCTTTGCCACACCCAGCTACTTACATGAAACCTGGAGACTCACACTTGAGTGGGTTGAGGCCTTCTCCAACCCTCATGCTTACACAGAAAGCATACTTAACTGCTGCGCAACCAATGGGCCATCCTTCCAGCCCTTTCAAAAACTGTTTTTAATGCCAGGCATGATGGCATCTGTAATCCCAGCATTGGAGAGGCAGGGGTAGGAAGATCTTTATGAGTCTGAGGTAAGCCTGGACTAGAGTGAGACCCTACCTCAAAAAAAATTTTTAAGTTATTTTACATGTATGTGCCAGAATCCCTTAATGCTGCAAACAAATGCCCATCTAACTTTACCTGGGGAGCTGGGGAATTGAACCCAGGCCAGTAGGCTTTGCAAGCAAATGCCTTTAACCACTGAGCCACCAATCCATTATTGTATTTAGTGTCAGACTGAGCAAGTTCCAATTATATCTTTACCTGCAGTTTCTGATGTAGTAAGCAGCACCTCAGATCTGGTGGCCCACTTGCTAGTCTGCCAAACAGTAAGAAAATAAAACTTAGTAAATTTACTTTCAACATGCCTATTATTTATATTACCATTATTTTAAGTCTAAACTGGTAATTAAGTCTAGATTTCTATAGATAAAGAAAACTGAGTTTGAGGAGGGTACATACAATTAAAAGACCACCACAAATCACCAACAGTAAGAACGATAGATACTTCAACTATACAAACGAACTAGCAACAGCTTTCAGAATAATTAGAAACTCGAGGAAAAGTCTGTAAGTCAACAGCAGGCTAGCACACAAGCAGTCTCTGTACTCAGTTCTCCAGCGCTATGGTGCCCTCTCACTGTAGTACTGTGGTTTGTTTTTTCTTCTTCCCCGAGGTAGGGTCTCACTCTAGCCCAGGCTGACCTGGAATTCACTATGCAGTCTCAGGGTAGCCTCGAACTCACGGCAATCCTCCTACCTCTGCCTCCCGAGTGCTGGGATTAAAGCTGTAGTACTGTGTTTTGCTGGGCTCCTGGACTCCTCCTGGTAGTCAGCCAGAGCCCAGAGACCCAGAGAGGCAGACTGATAAGTGACCCCAATGGCTACTGTATCATCACCCTTCTCTTTAGTGTGGGTACACGTGCACTGGCTTAACAGTACTAACATCTGATGTGTGAATGTCAATATGCACAAAAATATAGGTAATGTTTAACACCTGAACATATAGTGAAAGGTATTTTCCTTCTAATTACAAAGTATGTTCATTACAAAAGACTCAAGAAATACAATCTGTGTGCATGTGTGCGTGTGTGTACACCACAGCCTCTTGCCACTGCAAAAGAACGCCAGATGTTTGCACCACTTTTTGTGTCTGGCTTATGTGGCAGCTTGGTAATTGAACCCAGACCATCAGACTTTGCAAGCAAATGCTTTTAACCATCAAGCCTTCTTCCCAGCCCCATTCATTCATTCTTGAAACAAACTCTGCACTAGAACATCAGATTCCCACTGCAGAGATATAGTGTCACTCACTCATAATGACATTATCTTGTAGTTTTTTGCTACTATAAATTTGCTGCAATGAACACTCTGAACCTAAGTTGTATCCACACTTCTTACTTTTTTTGTTTGTTGGTTTTCAAGGTAGGGTCTCACTCTAGCCCAGGCTGACCTGGAATTACTATGCAGTCTCAGAGTGGTCTTGAATTCACAGCAATCCTCTGGACCTTCCTACCTCTGCCTCCCCAGTGTTGGGATTAAAGGTGTGTATCACCATACCTGGCCTTCTTATTATTTTTAAAGGAAGATTTCCTAAAAGAAAACTATTAACCCATCAAAAGTCAAATGTCGAGTCAGGCACAGTGGCACACACCTTTAATCCCAGCACTCGGGACACAGAGGCAGGAGGATCAAAATGAGTTCGAGGCCAACCTGGAATTACAGAATGACTTCCAGGTAAGCCTGAGCTAGAGTAAGACCCTACTTTGAAGAAGAAAAAAAAGTCAAGTATTTCCCAATGAACAATAATCCAATCTACACAATTATAACTTAAATTATTACCCTGGAATAAGAAAGTTGTTCTCCCATCTGAAGCGCATTTCCAGAACAAATTCCTGCCACAGATGTGCTACTCCCTTGAGTCCTCCATGGTAGAAATTAATCATACATAGACACAGAGCCAATTTGTATGTCAGACTGTCGGACGGTGCAGATTTGAACTGATTGTAGAGTGTCTAAAAGTCACAAGAGAAAAGCAAAGCCAAGCATGTCACCATAATAACATGAACCAAAAGTATGCAAGAGGGAGGGATCTCCTCCTATGCAAGCTGCCTTCTAGCAGGTGTCTGAGAGACTAGAGACACATTTGTCAAAAGGAACAAAATCAGAGCTGTATACCTAAAAATTTGAAAGTCCTGCTTTTACCCCTCATGGCATAAAACTGTATTTTCAGTGACTACTGTAACTATTCTGATCAATCCACATACCTGTCATTTAAATAATCTCTTTTCTTAATTTATCAGATATGAACATCAAAATTTTATTTCCTTTGCATTTCCCTGATGCTTAAGGATGGTGAGCACTTTCTCATGTGAGTAAAGGCTCTGTTGAGCCTAGGCCTGGGGGAGACAATCAACAGCCTTTAAATTCAGCCAAATATTCCACTTAGTGAGGGGGAGCCCTTGACTGGAACTGGGGATTCAGGGCAATATTCACCAGATCCCATTCTCTTGGGCTCCCAAGAAAAGATGCACTATGGGAGCAATTGACAGGGAGGCTACTAAAAATAGAATCTAGGTAATCCAGAATTGTGTGTATTTGTTAACCTATACTGATCTCACTCTCTGATGGAGATTGTGTTTGTATTTTTCAGGATTCAGCAAGAGAGCTGTGGCCCATCTAACCCTACCAACCAACCGTAGGCTAATAGCTGAGATCCTGGCAAGAGATGAGCCACCACAGTCATATCGTGGAGGATCCATATGGAATCCCTCAGAGAATGACGGGATGAACAAGGGACCCACAGCCACAGCCATTCAATCAACACAGGATAAACCAGCAAGACAGAAACCAATGATTTTTGACACAAAGACCCCTAAGTTCTCAACATTAAAGCAGCCTTAATATTCACCCACCATGACTCAGGGAACTATGCGGAAGAGGGGGCGGAAAGATTGTGAGAGCTGTGGTGGGGGAGACTATCCAGAGGCATGGCACCCCTCAGTAACAACATACTAGGGCCAGGAGAACCGGGCTGAATACTAGGCTATCCATGGTTCCCTGCCACAAGGACTGATCCAGACAGCCCATGGAGGAGGATATCCAGCTGATTGGGGAAGGGGAGGGGGGCATTGGGGATAATAACTCATTGTTTGCCCACTAAATAATGTAACTCATTATGGACAATTAAAAAAAGTGATGAGAAAAAAATTTTTATTTCATAAAATATAGTCTACTTCATATCATACCTTGTCTAGTTCTGAAACACATATGAGAATCTGGTGTAAAACATATGTAATTATTTCACAAGAACCCTAAGGCAAAGGACTCCTACACTGTTCATAGTACACTTACTAATTTTCTCATTTTCCTACAAAGTTCTTACTAACCAAATTATGTCTCTATGCCAGTGTTCTATAGCAAGTCATTAATCTGCATGGCCATGATCGCCACTCAATTTTCCAGAAATGATTTAAAATGAAAAAAAAAAAGATATTTAGATTACCAAACAAGAAATATAGCAAACCCCTAGAAATTCAATGTATTTTTAGCATTGAACCCCAAAACTTACATAGTCTTCACTCTCTGGTGGAGAGTTGCTCTTCTCTGTGGATGTGTTTCCATCTACTGGTTTCTCAGAAGCAGCATCCGGGAATAAGAACTGGAGGGGAATGGGGTGGGGTCATCATGTTAGGGTTCATTTCCTATTGTTTTTTTTTTTTTGTCTTTTTTTTTTTTTTTTAGAAATCTCCACTTTAGAACTACCTTTAAAAATTTATTTTCAAGCAGAGAAAAGAGAGAGAGAATGGGCATGTCAGGACCTTTAGTCACTGCAAACAAACTCCAGATGAGTTTGTGCATCTGGCTATATATAAGTCCTGGGGAAATGAACCCAGGTCGTTAGGCTTTGTAGGTAAGTGACTTAACCGCTAAGCCATCTCTCCAACCCTATTTTGGTGATTTTTTTATAACCCATATATAAGACTCTGGATTTTGTTTTGTTTTGTTTTGTTTTTTGAGGTAGGGTCTCGCTCTAGCCCAGGCTGACCTGGAATTCACTCTGTAGTCTCAGGGTGGCCTCGAACTCATGGTGATCCTCCTACCTCTGCCTCCCGAGTGCTGGGATTAAAGGCGTGCGCCACCACGCCCAGCAGAAGACTCTGGATTTTGAATGATTGTTGTTGAAACAATTTGCATGTTCTTATTATACTGTTTTGTTGATTCTATATATTGTTAAATTTTTCATATTTTTCTTCAAAAATACACAGGATTTCTGTGGCTAATTTTAGAAATCAGAACCTTTTCATAAAATTTAACAGTTGAATTTTGTGAAATGAATAGTACAATACCAAATTTTCTTCATTACAACACTTTGGAAGGTTTCCAAGATTTTCTTAATGAGTAAACTACAACTACCACTACAATAAGAACTGTGATTTATTAAAGGCCTATTACATGGCACACAGTACCACAAAGGTCCTTATACACTCTTTTTTGTTGTTGTTTTTTGTTTTTTTTTTTTTTTGGTTTTTTGAGGTAGGGTCTTGCTCTAGTTCAGGCTGACCTGGAATTCACTATGTAGTCTCAGGGTGGCCTCGAACTCATGGCGATCCTCCTACCTCTGCCTCCCAAGTGCTCGGATTAAAGGCGTGCGCCACCACGCCCAGCTAGGTCCTTATACACTCTTGCAAATGTTTTGTTACCTTCATCTGACAGTTGAGAAAGCTGAAGTGACCTGTTCAAAGTCACCACGAAGTCAGGACTAACCATGCTTGTGGCTCCCAGGCTGGACTCATTCCAGCCACACTACACAGAGGAGTCACTGAGGCCCCTTCACTGTACAGTCTTCTGTGCTGGAGGAGCCTTTTAAAATATAGGTCCTGTCAGGTGTGGTGGCACACACCTTTAAACCCAGCACTCAGGAGGCAGAGGAAGGAGGACTGCTATGAGTTTGAGGTCAGCCTGAGACTACAGAATGAGTTCTAGGTCAGCCTGAGCTAGAGTGAGACCCTACCTTGAAAAACCCAACCAAACAACAAAAATTAAAAACCCACAGATTCTAACATATTCTTCTGTTTAAAGGACGAGACAGAAGTGAAGAGCATCTACGTGGCAGCCTCATCCCAGTTGGCACCCAGGAAGGACCCTAAACCATCAACTGTCTGGCATGACCTCAGGGTCTTTTGAGCCAGCATGCAAAAGCCTTATTTATGTTCAATGTCCAGTACCACAAACAAAACAAAAATCCCCAAACCAAAGGCTTTGCGTGCACCAGGGTCTGCTATTCCTTTTCTGAAGCCTTCTCTCCATGCTGATTCAGCTCCAACTCTGTATGAAGCAGCCCACAGAGACACAAGCACCCCTTCCCTGTGCCTCTCACGGCTGCCCCATCAGATTTCTACCTTGCACCACAGGATTGTGATCACTTGCTTTTCTTCTCCCCATTGATGAGTGAAAATTCTCTGAATGTGGAGACGTTACTCTTAGTGCTGGCCACAGAGAAGGGATTGAAGATACTAAAAGCAAGCACTGAGTTAGTTACCAGGAGAATAGCATTGAGGACATCACTGTTCAGCGGCGACTCTTCCACACCTCTGTGCTTTTGGATTTTCCTCTTTGCAGTGTGTACCATGTTTGAAACTGATAACTTATGAATTGGAACCGGAGTTGGCTCTGTCAACTTTGACAAAGCATGTGTTATATCAGCAATTTCTGTAAAGCGTAGAAATTAATACAGGTTACATCACCAAAATCAGCAGGCAAAGTGATGAGTAAACACAGCTTAGCTCTTTTTCCCAGGTGCTCAGTGGTGACACTGTGACCACATGTTCAGTGTGCATCCCATGCAAGTGTGAGCCCACAAACCCCAGGAAAGCTCAAAAATCAACCTCTAAAACTTTGGTTTTTAAAATATCTTTTTGTTGTAGTAGTGGGTTAAGTGCATTTACTATCTCAGCGAGCTCTGGGCATAACCTGCAGGGAATTGGCAGTGACCTAATCCATCAACACTGCTTCTCCAACTCAATGGAACTTGAGGGAAAAACCAGCTGAAAAGCTGCTCAAAAATACACCAAATACACATTAGGAAGAATGCTGGGAAAGCAGATCACCTCTTCCTTCTTCTTCAAATGCAGACCGGCCAAGAATTTCATCAGATGATTCCTTTCGGCGGCAAATTTTTAAGAATTCAGTGACAAAATCACCTACACAGAAACAACATTACTCATTTTGACAGTTAACTGAAATAAATCACCCAATAAAGTATATGTCTTCTCACAAAAGCTATTAAGTACAATATGGTAGGAAAAATACCTTTTCCCTAAAGAAGAAAAAAATTAATCCTATTTCAAAAATGGGCTTGTTCTTCCTTTCAATTCCCAGGATATAAAAAGAAATAAATACTTTCTTAGATTTCCCTATAGAAGAGCAGGAATACAAAATGTACCACTTAGTATTTGGCTCTTTTTTAATTTTAATGTAAACTTATTTTACTTATTTTTTTAGTGTAACAAAAATCTTATTATTAAACAAAATAAGTAACAATATTACTGTAATACTCTTTCTCTATTACCCATATAATGATTCTGAATCTATTAAACAATACAAAAAAGAAACATAAAGATCTGTTTCTCGAGGCTCAAGAAACTGGCTCAGTGGCCAAAGCCTGATGGCTCTGATTTGATTCCCTAGCATCCACATAAAGCCAGACACAAAAAGTGGAACATGCATCTGGCATTTATTTGCAGCAGCAAATGACCCTGGCATGCGCACACAACGCGCGCACACACACAAGAACACACATACATAACTTTTTTTAAAAAGGACATCATGCAAGATGGAGCTATCTCCCTTGTTTGCATACTAGTGATGTATTTGTGTCACTGGAGGAAGAAGGAAAGGGCTTCACGTCTTCTAATCACTGCAAAGAGGCATGTCTGTGCCCAAACAATGATAGCTAGCAAGGCTCTTCAGTGCTGAATAAAGAAGGTGCTCACTAACGTCCTGCCAAGGGCTCTGCAAAGACTACAAGTCAGCAGATAAGTAATTCTCTATTCGGAAAGAACTCAGCAAGCAAGTTTAACGATGCAACGATTACTAAACAGAAACCATTTATCACATATTGTCTACACACACAACGTTAGCATTCCAACAACACTGATGAGGATGCAAACTCTTGAGAGCTGCTCCCTATCTAAGGTCCCAGCCAAGCCCACCACAGACAGACCATTTTCTAAACTATCAGATACCAGAAGTGGCAAACGCTAATTGCTGTTTGATGAACAGCGTATAATGAATGATAAAGAATTCAAAAACACTTAAGAAAAATGCATAATTGCTGTCAGTAACAAATATTTCAGTAACCGTCTGTTGGACAGTAACATCAATGATACAAAGTTAAGGTAGCCATGATCAAGTAGAAGAAATGGAGAATATATCTTCATGCACAACAAACAAGGAACGGCACACTAAGGTTATGGGTTGAAAGGACCCACATAAGAGATATGCCTATGAAAAAGGAGGAGAGAAACAATTCGGACACTGAATTTGAATGCCAATTACTACTTTTCAAGGTAGTTTAAATTTATGTTATTTCATTTAATTCAAGTAACCCTGTCATGTTTACAGATGCGATGACATGACAGCTGTAATGCCCAGGTTCTTAAGTGAATGTGGGGGACAAAGTAAAGTTTCCAAATGTGCAGTAAACAAAATTCCAAAATGAAACATGTGAGAGAATCCAAATGTTTTCCGGCATCACTAGCCCTTCTGACATCACATGACACTGCTCAGCTTTGGTTCTGCATACTCTGCACTGGATGTGCAGTGCTCTGGATCCACACAAACCCAAACACCACCTAAAGCACCCTGCTTCAGATCTGAGACTACCACATGCTATGAGCTGCAATGTTTTTAACATACAAACCAAGTTTTCTCCTTTTGTGGAAACATAATATGATTTTAGGAAGAAAGGATTTCTAATATATTCCTCATGAGGTAGTTATCAAATTAGCATATCTTTGGACTATATTGTATTATATTAAGTAATTTGTTTTGTGTTGCTGACATGAGTTTCATAAAAAAAAATTGTTCAGTGAAACAGGGGAACATGGCTCAGTGGCTAAAGGTATTTGCTTATAAAGCCTGTTGGCTCACATTCAATTCCCAAGTCAAACACATAAGCCAGATGCAAAAAATGGTTCAATATCTTTTGGTTTGTGATGACAGAATGCTCAACAATTTCTGAGATTTCTGCCATTCTGTTAACTATTTATGCAAAGTAGCATTTTCAGAACTGACAATTAAAAATAAAAATAGTAATTAACTCTGAAACACGCTGGAAAAAGCTTTCTGTCTCACAGTATCAAATATTTAGCTTAGGATTAATTTCATTATGTAAAAATAAATAAGCACATCCATCCCATTCATGTGAAAATATGCTTTAGTCTTTAATAGTAAAATTCTTAATATACCAAAGAATTGTTTTAAAATCAATTTCCATATGATTCATTATCAGTAAATGTTGGATTTGTTTATCTATTCTATGCACCACCATAGCTGGGGCTACATAAAAATTCCTCAGGTAAAACGGGACGCTAGAGGAAAGGCTTAGCAAGAACGACAAGCAGGTCAGTGCTCTTCCCACCATATGCCACAGGGCCAAAGAAGGGGACATGACCCACAGTTTAGGGAAAAACTGA
The DNA here is from genome assembly GCA_004024765.1 of Zapus hudsonius. Classification (NCBI taxonomy): domain Eukaryota; kingdom Metazoa; phylum Chordata; class Mammalia; order Rodentia; family Dipodidae; genus Zapus; species Zapus hudsonius. The sequence continues at coordinate 29,583 of PVHP010015583.1, forward strand.
GAAAATAATAGAGAACTCTGAGGCCTGGATTCATTAAAGCTAAAAGAAAGAAATCCTTCTAGTGTTATTAACAAAAGATTCACTGCTATTGGTAAAGGTTTTTCTTTTGCAGTGTTAACTGAGGAGGTCATAAATATATATACATGGAATAAAATATAAAGAATGTACTCAGAGCTGAGGAGATGGCTCAGGTGGTAAAGCACTTGCCTCTCAAATGAGGACCTGACTTCAATCTCCAGAACCCACATAGATGCCAGACACAGTACATGCTGCAATCCCAGCACTGGGGAGGGGGAAGGAGCCAGAAAGAGCCAGTCTAGCCTAATTGGTGAGTTCCAGGTCCATGAGACCCTGCCTCAAAAGGAGGTGGACAGTGTTGCTGAGGACACCTGAGGACATCCCCTGGCCTCTACACATACATGCACACACACCAGCACCATGTGCACATTCACACAGACACAGACACAGACACACACACACACACACACACACACACACACACACACACACAGCAAAAAAAAAAAGAAAAAGAAAAAAGAAAAGTATTCAGTATTCCTAATTTAGAAGGAAGAAGATATTGGGGGCATTCCAGAAAAGGAAGGAACATAACAGATCTTACCTAGCAGACATTGGGGGTTATCAGCTTTTCGAACTCTAACAGACCAATGAGGAGCTTGAATAGGATCCAAATCACTAAATACAATAAACACAAGGTATTTTAATCATGATAATATCTAAGGTTTACAAACTTACAAAATGCAGTGTAGGGACAGAGAGATGACTCAGTAGTTAAGACACTTGCCTGCAAAGCCTAATTAATGACTCAGGTCTAATTCCGCAGTATCTACGTAAAGCCAAATGCTCAGAGTGGCACACACATCTGGAGTTTGTTTGCAGTGGATAGAGACCCTGGAGCACCTACTCTCTTCATCTCCCTCCCCTCCCCTCCCCTCTCTGTCTGCTTGCATATAAATATTTAATGCAGTGTAATGAGAGCCAGGCAGGGCACATGTGCAGTCCCAGGACATGGGAAGCTGAGGTAGCGTGTATATAAATTACCCCCAAAAGGTCTGGTTGTCAGGTGATGGTACTCTTGAGAGTTGCTGCAAACTTGAGGAGGTGGGGCCTGGCTAAGGAAGCAGGTCACAGGTGTATGTTCTTTGGGTCTGTAACTTGTCCAGGACCCCTCCTCCCTCCGACTGTCCCTCCCTCCAGTTTGACCTCAAATTCAATCGTTCTGCCTTAGTGTGTACCACCACACCCAGCTGGCTCTTAACTGATATCCAAACATAAAAAGCTTGCATGTTAGGAAGTTAAAAAAAAAAAATGTTAATGAAACAAGAACTTAGAAAATAAGGAGGAAAGACTACCAAAATCAAAACAAAATTTATACTACAATCTGAGATAAACACTTTTCAAGAGAATATGATTAAATTTAAGAAAAAACAAAGATGCACAACCTATGTCTTAGGCTACTTTTAAATATTAATTACACCAGACACTACAAAAACCTGCACAAGTCTGCTCTTGCCAGGCTGGAACCCCAGCTTGCTTTTCTGGTAGCAGCTGCTGAGCAGTTGCAAGTAGAGTGGGGAAGAGGTGAGGAAGCACTTTCCTGTATTAACAGTTCATTTCCAAGCCCTGAAATCAAATGTAACGAATGGGCACCATTAAAACCAACTCCAAACTACAGTGCTGTCTGTAAAGATTTCTTGTCACGATGTCTTGGATTGCACTTTTGTTGAGGGAAGACAGTGTAAATAGTTGAAGAATGTTGGTAAAATTAAAAACATTTGGGTTCAGAATTGTGTGATGTTAGAGGGTTTCTGCTTGTTAAATGTATGCAGTAAAATAATGAAACCTTAGAAATGAAAAAAAACTTCCACAAAACCAAAAGTATCCTATTTTCTCTATGAAGTACACTGTGTGGATCTGCTTAATAGAAGACTATGTGCAATTCAAAATATGACAACAAAAATAGATCTACCTGGTTAGCACAAAAGACATAAAATAATATGAAAAAAAGCAACGTGATATTAAACTTGAACTTTGAAAAGATATACACCAAGATGGCAAGTGTCTGTTATTATCTTTCTTCTAACATTAGTTTCTTCTAACATGAGAGTCATCAAATTGAGAACATTCATGGTACCTCATCATCAACAAATACAATGAACTTCTTGTAATTATGAGAAGTGTCCTTATGAATTATGGAATGAAGAGTCTATTTCTCACTATTCTGCATTCTTACTTCCTCTTCCACTGCACAGAATAGGCCATGGTCCTAACAATAATCAAATATTATTCCCATACATTTTGATGGTCATGTCTCTTTTAAAAAATATATTTGGAGCGGGTGTGGTGGCGCACGCCTTTAATCCCAGCACTTGGGAGGCAGAGGTAGGAGGATCACCATGAGTTCGAGGCCACCCTGAGACTACATAGTGAATTCTAGGTCAGCCTGGGCCAGAGTGAGACCCTACCTCAAAAAACCAAAAATAAACAAACAAATATATATATATATTTGGGCTGGAGAGATGGCTTAGTGGTTAAGTATTTGCCTGCAAGGCAGAAGGACCCAAGTTTGATTCCCCAGTGCCCACATAAAGCCAGATGCACAAGGTGGTGCATGTCTGGAGTTCATTTGCAGTGGCTAGAGGCCCTGGTGTCATTCCCTCTTTCTATCTGCCTCTTTCTCTCTCTCTCAAATAAATAATTATATATACCTTTATTAAATATTAATAATATCTGATAATTAAATATTAAATAAATGTTTATTTTGAGAGGAAGAATGGATGGGCACACCAGGACCTCCTGCCGCTACTAACAAACTCCAGATGCTTGTATCACTTTGTGCATTTGACTCTGCATGCAAGGGCCTTAGTCACTGAGCCATCCATTGGTCACACTCTCAAAGCACTTCATGGAGCATCCTTGGGGGAGGACCCCAGGGTACTGCACATGCCAGGCAAGGGCTCTGCCACTGGCTTCATTCTCAGACCCAAAATGATTCTTACAAGCTAAGAAAAGTTCAAACAAGCAGTAGAGACCTGCGTGCTGAAAGATTCAAAATGTTCCCTACCCTTGAAACTAGGGACCACTATAGAAACCAGCACAGTAAACCACGTTTATGAATCCATACTAATAGTCTACAACATGACCTTTAAAAGCAAAACTTTAGAGGCTGGGGAGATGGCTCAGTGGTTAAAAGTGCGTGCTAGCAATAACTGCCAGCTTTTCATTTCCCCAGCCATCTATGTAAAGCCAGATGGGCATTCATTTGCAGTGCTAAGAGACTTTGCATACACATGGGCACAAGCAAATAAATAAATAAATAAATAATTAGCCAGGCATGGTGATGCACACCTTTAATCCCAGCACTCGGGAGGCAGAGGTAGGAGGATCGTCGTGAGTTCGAGGCCAGCCTGAGACTGCAGAGTGAATTCCAGGTCAGCCTGGACTAGAGCAAGACTCTACCTCGAAAAACCAAAAATAAAAAATAAAATAAAAAATTAAAGTAAAACTTTGAAGGTGCTTGCTCTGCAAGACTATCTACCCAAATTTAAACCCCAGCACCATGTAAAGCCATGGTGGAATACAGAGTGGCCCATGCATCTGTAATCTCAGCACACCTATTGCAATAGGGGGTGGAGCCAAGAGAATCCTAAAGCTTACCGACCAACTAGACTAATGTTCCCAACAGCAACAAAACCAATTAACAAGTAAATTCAAAACAAGGCCTGGAGAGATGGCTCAGTGGTTAAGGACCTTGCCTATAAAACCTAATGACCCGGGTTTCATTCCCAGTGCCCATGTAAAGCCAGATGCATAAGGTGGTACATGCAAATGGTATCCATTTGCAGCAGTTGTAGGCCCTGGAGTGCCCATTCTCTCTGCCTGTCTCTCTTCTCTCTGCTTGCAAATAAACAGATAAAATTATAAAAATTTTTTAAAAAGAAAGTAAGTTCAAAACAAGATGCAAAGGGCTGGGGAGATGGCTCAGCTCATGCAAAGCCTGCTGGCCTGGGTTGGCCCCAGGTTCTCACCAGCACCCATATAAAGCCAGATGCACAAAGTGGCACATGTAGTATGCTTGCAGTGGCAAGAGGTCCTGGAACATTCCTTCATTCTCTCTCCCTCTGTCTGCTCACAAATAAGTACTTTTTCTAAAAAGATGGAAGGTGAGGATTAATACAGCAAGATTGTCCTCTGAGCTCCACAAGCATGCCATAGCCAAGCATGCCATACACATATACGCATACATACACTCCCACAAACCAGCAACAAATCAACATTCTTATGATGACATGTTACAAACAAAAGAAAACTTTCTACCCACTTGGTAGTTACTTTAGTCCATACTTACGAATAAACATCATTATCCACAATGATCCCTTCAGTCAGATCAGGCCATGTAGTTGCTAAGTGAAGTTCACTAAAATAAATAGAACATAAAATATAATCCAAAAATTTCAATTTTGTATACATGCCCTCTGACTCTAATCTACTTCTAGAAATATTGAGGACATAACTAATAACATGTAAGTATGTTAGAAGTCTATTATGTACGACTGAGAAGATGGCTCAGCAGTTAAAGCACTTGCTTACAAAGTCAGCCAATCGAAGTTTGATCCCCCAGCATCCATATAAGCCGGGCACAAAGTGGTATCTGTTACCCCAATGTGCCTATGACAATGGGAGGCAGAACAAAAAAGAAGTTTGTTTGCAGCAGCATCCATGCACACACACACAAATTTTTTAAAAAATATTTATTCATTTTCAAGCAGAGAGAGAGAAAGAGAGAGAGAGAGAGAGCGCGCCCCCAAGGTACCACCTTGAGGGTCTGGCTTATGTGGGCACTGGGGAATTGAACCAGGGTCCTTAGGAACTGGAGGCAAGTGCCTTAACTGCTGAGCCATCTCTCCAGCCCTCACAAAATTTTTTTAAAGTTGTGTTATCTATACTTTTTAAAAAGTAGTGATATGTGCCGGGCATGGTGGTGCACGCCTTTAATCCCAGCACTCAGGAGGCAGAGGTAGGAGGATTACCATGAGTTCAAGGCCAGCCTGAGACTACAAAGTGAATTCCAGGTCAGCCTGGGCTAGAGTGAGACCCTACCTCAAAAAAAACAAAACAACAACAACAAAAAAAGTAGTGATATATAAAATAAACTGGAAACAACTAGTATAGCAAAGGTGCACATATCCATGTGACGCTGCTTTGCAGATAGAAAACATTTTATTTACCAAAATGCATTAAGTAGCCCAATACCCATCACTTGATGAATGGATAAACACAATGTGATATAAATAAGTATATCCATATAATGGCTCACGTATGAGCTACAAGTGCTACAACGCAGACAAACCTCTCAACAGCCTACTAAGAAGCCGGATCCATAGGGCCACATGCTTGGTGACTCCTTCTACGACATGGCCAGAATAGGGGATGCAAAGGAGCCGAGAACAGATTCAGGAGGGGCTGGGATGAGTGGGGTGGGAAAGATGGCAAAGAAGAGCTTCTTTTGAGGAAATGGGAAGTGTTGGCACTAGACAGTGACGGAGGCTGCATTCTCTCCATAAACACCACTGACTCACAGTTTGAAACGGTGAATTTTATGGTAAATTTTATGTCAGCTTTGAAAAATCAAGGGATTGAGAGTAAGTGCTGTCAGCTATGTGACTGGTATGCATCCAGACACTGCTGTGTACATGTCTTTCTTTTCCCTGAAAAATGGAGAAACTATTCCCAGCCATACAGATGTGGCCCCAAAACCACTGATGGTCTAACTCTTTCTTTTTTCTCCTCAACCCTCAGCTACATTCCCAGCCCCACAATTTACTAAACTCCTGTCATAGAAAAGTATTAAATTTCAAAGTTTTCATGTGACGTGTTCATATTAAAAGCCAGTGTAGTTCTTTATTTCTATGGTTATATTCATTCCAACAGCCCAAACTGTCAAAAAATGACATTAATACATATTTCAATACAAGTGACAGGTTGAAATTCTCACCTAATAGGATCTTCACAGGCACCAAATGGCAGCTTGCCAAACTCCAGGCCTCCAACTTCTCCTCCTACAAGGGCATCTATATCTAAAGAAAGAAAATATTTCCATTATTTGGTAAAAAGTAGAGAGCACTTTACTGAAGTTAGGTTAAACCCAAGTGCCCATAACGGTGCAGACAGCAGGTCCGGGACTCCTTCTACGACACAGGTGTAAACACAGCTCCTGGGAGAAACAGCCCCAGTAAAAACACACTACTTCCCATTATCCAGTTTTTCTGCCAAGCTATCCATCCTAAATGTTACCCTTTATTACTCAAGAAACTATTATTCCTATATTCTCCCACATTTTCTAAGAATGTGATTACTAAAATCTAAAAAGAAATATGATCTAAGCCCTAAAAAATTTAATCACTAACCTATGATGCACAAATTTTTCTGTCAATAATCTCTGAATAACAAATTACCAGTTTTGTCATCATTAATAAAGTTCTATTTTGGCAGACAGGAGACAGAAATATTTAAAGTTTAGGAAAGGGGCTGGGTAGGTGGCTTAATGGATATAGTACTTGGCGCTCAAGCTTGAACACCCAAGTTCAGGTCTCCAGATCCCACATAAAAACTAGAAGCCATAGTAGGCTTCTGTAATCCCAGCACCCTGATGGCCAGATGGGAGGCATGGATAGAGAAATTTCCCAGATGCTCATGACACAGCAGGGAGCAGCAATGAGAATGACAGAGCCTGCCTCAAATGAGGTTAACACCCCAAAAGTTGTCCTCTGACCTCCACACAAGCACCACGGCACCTGTGCTCCTTAATTTATACATGTGCACACACACATACCTACACCAAAATAAAATTAAATTCAGAAAAGCTCCTCTTCCTGATATGAATGGTCTGAAACTGGAGGCCTTATTATTCACAAATTTGTTTCACATTTCCTATTAAATGTGCTTGAACATAAATACACGCATAGATGAAAGTTTACCAAAAGCTGGGCATAGTGCACACCTGTAATCCAAGCAGTAAGATCAGGAGTTCAAGGTCAGCCTCAGCTACATAATGAACTCAAGGCTAGCCTGGGTTACATGTTTCAGGAAAAAAATAAACATGCTCACTAAAACTGGTGGATTAGAAAGTTCACTTTATAGAGCCGGGCGTGGTGGTGCACGCCTTTAATCCCAGCACTTGGGAGGCAGAGGTAGGAGGATCAACATGAGTTCAAGGCCACCCTGAGACTACATAGTGAATTCCAGGTCAGCCTGGGCTAGAGTGAGACCCTACCTTGAAAAACCAAAAAAAAAAGAAAAAAGAAAGTTCACTTTATAGGCCACTGTCAAGGCTCTTGGTTGCCCACCAGAATGTGCTAAAGACCATATATGCTTGGACTGCAGGTCACTAAGAAAGTAACCCTCCTCCCTGTTAACCAGCTGACAGAAAGCTGGACAAAGCTATGGCTGCCTGCAGCCCTATGGGAGAGAGAAGTCATCAACAGTGGTGAACAGCAGTGGACCTTGCAAGCCTTAAGACTGGCAGCCAGGCCAAATGTGCCAACTGGTGCAATAGTAGCATGTCTGTTATGGGAGAAATCAACTGCTCTCTGACTGGACTGGAGGCCTGCTCCATAGGAGTGAATACATGCCTGGT
>PVHP010015584.1:0-37223 GCA_004024765.1 Zapus hudsonius
CTCTCTCTCTCTCTCTCTCTCTCTCTCTCTCTCTCTCTCTCTCTCTCTCTCTCTCTCTCTCTCTCTCTCTCTCTCTCTCTCTCTCTCTCTCTCTCTCCATCTCTGTATCTCTGCTTGAAAATGAATAAATGAAATATTTAAAAACATTCAATGAAAACATATTTTTCTGTTTTCTAATTTTGCTTCCTATACTTGATTCAACTCATCAATTTTAGTAAATTCCTGAAAATCAACACCTATGGATTTCCAGTTATGCTATTTGTTGGATATTTAATCTGCATAAAGACAGTATCCTCAGTAGAACATTCATTTACTGTTATAACTGAAAAGTTTAAGATGGCACTGCATGCTTTGCCTCATTATATAGAGATGTAGGTTTTGTTTTAACTCATGTAATAAATATGTATTGAAGGTCCATGGTATGGCATGTAATATCCTGAGGAAAACAGACATGGCCTCTTGTGGAACCCAGACTCTAGAGAGATGCAGATGTCAGTTTCTTTTCTTTCCATTTCTGTTATTCCAGAGCATTATCCTTGAGAGATATGTGTTTCATATTGAGCAAATCTAGCTCCTGAATAGGATTGTCTGGTTAGGTGGTTGATAACTTGTGAAGACGTCAACTGATTCATTGTCTTTGGTGGATCTCACTAATGACAAAGGCAGGGTGTCATGTTTTCAGTAAGTGCAGTCATCAACACTGTGTCTATTTGGAGCCAGCAAAGAAAACATAATTATTTACTTTGTTATGTTTGATGATAATGGTGTTTTTGGCATATGCTAAAATTAAGCACATTTTCTTCATTGATTTTCCATGATTCAAAGTTCCTTCTTGTAGGCAGTTAAACATAGCAAGTCACAAAACTTATTATAAAATAGTAAATGCATCAAAATTAGTTCAGAATATTTTGTTAATGTACCAAAATTAATTGTATACCTCCTTTTGATTTTCAGAAGAGTGATTCATTTTGTTGGATTATTTTTAAAGTTCTCTTTATTTATCTAACCTGAGTTTTCTAAGTATATGCATGTGGCAATATCAAGTGTGGAGGGTGGAAGGAAATAGAAGATATTTAGGAATTTTATCCTGGTTTCTGCCATTTTAAACAGAGTTTGTAATTACATAATTAATCCTAATTTTATCAGTTTCTGGGATTGGTTTTGCCTATGGGGGTTCTTCTGAAGCAACTTTTGGAAAGGAGGCATATTCGCTTTTTAGAAGGATACAGTGATGAGTTTTTCACTTACAGAGTTTTAATTACTGAAAGAAGATAGAATGAACTGATGTGGAAATTTCTATGATCTAAACCACATTTGAATTCTTCTGGAATTCTGTTACTCTTCACTTGAGTTTGGAATTAATTATCAATGATATCTAAAACAAGTACTTCCTGTGTGAATATATACTTAGACATTCTACAATTTTTTTTAGCTGGTAGACTCTGCCTCATGGATGGGTTTTTGTATTTGATTTTTACATATGATTTGGATCTGAGTGTTTTTTTCTTCCTAGGGTGAGTGCAGAGATGGAGGCTAAATGGTGATAGTATACTTCTCTAAAGAAAACCTCTCTGGGTTCATCTCCTCTCCATTCTCTCCCTCTTTCCCCTTTCTCCTCTCTCCTTTCTCCCTCTGTCTCTCTGTTCCTCCCTCCACCTCACTCTTCTCGCCCTCTACACATGCCCTAAAAGTTTATCATATGTAACTCCAGTCCTTGAAAATACAGTGTTTGCATGACTTGCTCACATAAATTCCTTCTTTTGATGCAAACATGATCTACTTTCTCTTTTATGAATGACCACAAAGAAGCATTTTGCTAGCCCTCAGACCAGTCTTGATTTGTAAGAAATTGGGACTCTTGCAATGTATTGTTTGCTTGTTTAGGTGACAATGCAAAAAGCTATGCTGTTCTATATATGTATTTTAAAATCTCTACAGATTCCCTTTCCCTGATATGCTTCTCAAATTGGAAAGCATGAACTACACTTCTTCCCACACACTTTTTTCAGTAGTGGGGTTGGACCCAGATAATTATGCATATAGGCAAGATATCTGTCACTGAGTTCTACACCAACCCTTTTTATACATTTTATACAACATCTACACAACCACGTGACAGGATCCAGTTTCCTGTGTTGCCTGGCAAAGCTATCCTGTTTCTCGATAATTCCTGATAAAGTACTTTAATGATATATCTATTTCTTTGGATGTGTTTGTGTGAGTGAACATATTCATGTTCACATGTGTGTGGGGGTGCGAATACATGTGAAGGCCAGCGGTTGAAGTCCATCTTCAATAGCTGCCCACCTTATTTGTTGAGACAGGGCCTCTCACTTGTACCCAATGTTCAGTGCTGCACTTAGTCTTGCTAGCCAGCTTGACCCTGGGATCCCTGTTTCTGCCTCCAGACCACTGGCATGACAGGGAGGCTACCACACCCATGTGAATCCTGGGGATTGGAACCACAGTCCTCACACTTGCATGAGTAAATCAGTTGGGTCATCTCTTCAGTCCTAAAAGATTTCATTGTAAGCACTTGATGACAATTCATATGTCCATATGCCCTAAAGAAGTCATCCTAGGACAAAGAATCTAGAAATTTCAAAAATCATTCTATCCATCACATTAATTTTGTGTTTGAATTTTCTCAGAAAATGTGTCAAAAGTTTTGCTTATGCTTTGGGAAAACATCTTGAGAAATATTTGTTGCACAAAAAAGAGTCATTCTGCCCCTTTGTGGATGGTTTAATATACCTTTTGTCTGCCAAAAATAGATCACTGATAATACTTGGAGGTAGTTTTGTTTTATGCTGAAATACATGTGCAGTATAGCAGTGGAAGAACTCCTGGAATTAAGATTTTAATATTTCAGTTGTAGATAGCTATCTTTGAAAACATCACTTTTTATACAGATTTGGTGTGAAAATGTTTAGTAGAGCAGATGGAGATCCAGCTGGTATAATATATGTTTGTCAGGGTATCTGGCATTTAGCTACATCCTAAAATGCTATCAAGCTGAAAAAAGCTAGGGAACAGCCCTGTTTGAAGCCAGTGTGATCAGTTAGAGGAAAGTTCTTTCATCTCTGATTTCCTAACCCTGTAGGAATACATTTTTAACCCAGATGGAATTTTCAACTTTAAAAATAAAATCTGAGAAAATGTAAATAAAATTGTTAAACAGCTGACTTTCCAAAGTCTTGAACATTGTAGGGCAGGAAAAACATGCTACTTTGTGTGTTGAAATTTAGTATGTAATGAATAGCATATATCTCTCAGCGTACAACAAACATGCGCGTATTCCAGAACCTTATATTCAGTATACTTAAAATCATTATTTTGGTTTCTTGAGCTAAACTGTATAAGTAATTGATGATAATGAGTAGAAAGTGAAATGAAGGAGTGTCATAGACAGCCACACACCGCTGGGATGAATCTCCAAACCAGGCACTGTTTATGGGAAGAAAGGATTTATTTGTAGGTATAGATACAGGGGAATTTCCAGAATGCAAAAAGAGGCTTCTCCCCTTTCACAGGTCCAAGCAGAGAGAAAAACCCATCACCAACACCATACACACAGAACAGGGAACAGGCAGGGGGGGGAAGGAGAGAATTCCTTCCCCTTTATATAGGCTTAAGGTGGGATCATACAACCCTATCCCAGACTTAATGGCTTCCTGAGTCTCTGGAATTTCCTTCCTGCACTGCCCACACAGGAAAGGATGTTTACTTCTAGCTCCTTTGAGCTTCCTTACATCCTGCCCCCTACTGAGAGGCTGCCTTCCTGTGAACATCCTCAGAGACCCACCCAAGATTACATGAAAGGTCAAGTTGACAACAAAACTTAACCATCACAATGAGGATCCCTACATTTATTTGAAAGTATTTTATCCCACAGGCTGCTGGCATATAACATCCGCTGAAGTGAGTGAACAAACTAATATAGAAATAGTGTGTGTCCTATGGATTTCAGTTGATTAGTGTGGGTTCATCTCTTTCCTAGAAAGGTGAATAGTCAGAAATAAACTATGTTGTGTCTGTATGTATGTATCTATGTATATTTTCAAAACATTCTGTAGTATATGTTGGAAATGTCTTTAGAGCTGTTGAGCTGAAGAAACAATTTTATTTTTTTTAAAGTCGCATTTTTTTGCTTCCTTTCATGCTTTGTTTCCTTCTTGTACATTTTGTTACTAAAATATTAGTTCAAACTAATTAGCTTCTGGGTTTTTTTCCTACTTTTTTCTTTAGTTTTCTTTTCTCATTCTTTTTTCATTTTTCTCTGACCACTGGGCCTAAATCTGGGGCTAGTGCTAGGCAATAAATTGAATCTATTCACTGCCCCTATTCACTGCAGTCCTCTATGAGTGTTGTATAATGGTGATTATTATAATCATTTAAAGAATTTGTGAACACATGATAGGGGAGATGAATATTTCCTGAACTCCTGGCACTGTCTACAGCAGTGTGTAAAAGTCATGGCCAGCTTTGAAAAAGCTTATCTTAGAGATTTATTTCAGGTACTGAGTCCAGACAGGATCAGTTACTGATCATGAAGATGGGATCTAAATTTCAACTTGCAAAAATAAATAAATAAATAAGAAGATAGTCACTAATAAGCCTTTCTGGTGCCATCATAGATGGAGCCAGAGTTAGATGGCCACCTCTGAAATAATCACCTCACCAAAAATTTGCCTGTGAGAAGCTTGCTCCTCATTGAGCTTATTTTAGTAAGCTAAGACTTAGACATTAATGCCTGAAAGGGTGTTTGTGTGTGCGTGTGTGTGTGTGTGTGTGTGTGTGTGTGTGTGATAGAAAGAATAAATCTTTTGACATACCCAGAGAGATTCATATTTTATAGAATGAGATCAAAAAAGTTTTAATGGATTGTAAAAGATATTTGGTTTTTTATTATTTGCTGGAATATTTTCTCTTTAAATTTGAATGGATACTAATATACTTTTATTTCTGAAATAATTTATCTTAAACTTGTTTTTAATACTTAACCTATAAGGTATGTAATATATGTTACATATAAATTATATGCAGACTAAATGATATATGCCTGTGTGTATATGTGTGTGAGTGAATATATCTGAGTTATGAAAACCTGTTTAGTTAATTTCTACCATACTGAGTCCTGTATTATGTATTTTGCATTATTATTTTTATGAATCCTCATCATTTGATGTTACGTCTCCCCATTTTCAAGTTGAGAACTAAGCCAAACAAAATTGTACAAAGGCAGGAAGAAAACCAGAAATCATGTTCTTTAACCATAATCCCTTATTTCTTTGCTAAGTTCTAATATTTGAAGAAGCCTAAATCTGAAGGGTATGCTTAGATATTTACCTGCTGAATTGACCATTTATTTTAATAATTCCTGAACAAGTGACTGAGCACTATTGTAGTTGTGTGGTGACCTGAGAGGGTGGTTGCTCTGCTGGAGCCAGGTGACTCCCTGTTCTCCATAAAGTGTGTTCTTATCATGAGGAACCAGGTCACTCAATACCAGAAGGCAGAACAGAAATCTAGACATTTTCCATAGGAATCTTCAGGTTTTACACTTTTCTCTGTTACATAATTTTTTAAAACAAAATTATGATGCCCAAACTCATTCCTCATATGGCTTCTTCTTGGTCTGTGTCTTGTTTTGCAAAGCTTTTGTTTTAGTGTTGGGCTCCCACGAGGACAGTGACAAGCAACTCCCACTATTTTATTTAGCAGTTATTTCATGAGAACAAAAGATACAAATCATTGCTGAACATGAACCCTGAGACACAGAACTCCTTTCTTTTTTTTTAAATGTTTTTTATTTATTCATTTTCAAGCAGAGAGAGACAGAGAGACAGAGAATATGCACCAGGGCCAACACCTTGTGGGTTTGGCCTACGTGGGTCCTGGGGAATTGAACCTGGGGCCCCAGGCACTGGAGGCAAGTGCCCTAACCTATGAGCCATCTCTCCAGCCCAGAACTCCTTTCTTATATCACAGAGGATAGTGTATGCTATTGTTTATCATGTCAATTATGAAACAAACATGTGTTCCATCTGATTTTTAAATGGTTTAATACAGCCACTCAGTCTTCATGGCCTCCAGGGTCACTTTGAACAGTTTGCAGTTCAAGGAACCTCAAATTGATGGTTTCTTCAAAGAATTATAAGGATAGCTTCTAGGGATCCTGGTAGCTGAAATTGTTATATCCTCAAGTCCAGCTAAGAACTGCTGAGATAATGCTCATACAGTACGATTAATGAATTTACCTTGATAAAAGAGCACATTGAATTAAGTGCTTTCTAAACTACCAAAACCCACTTGTAGGACACACTGAAATCAGCATCTCAGAGAGTAGAGTGGAGTCTTCTAATACATGGATGTGTGTGGGCTCAAGAGTCATCGGAAATACTGAGTGCAAAACAACAATGAAAGTATATCTCATCTCATTTTATTTTTTTTATTTTATTTTTTTAATCATCTCATTTTAAAAGGTCAAAATTGATGTTTTTCTACTCCTACCTTAACATGGGATGTTTAAACATAATTTCCTGTATTGCTGGCATTTTATATCATGTTATTTGTTAATAAACATAATTGATAATAAAAATACATGTTTTGTAAATCATGGAATATTTTATGTAAAGTTGTGTTTTAATTAATCAAAAATATTTTGAAAACTCCTTACTTTATAAGCTCTTAAAATCCCATTTTTCAGCACTTTAATGTTGCCTCAGGTCTGGACTAATTGTGTTGGGTCACCTTGTTTCTAAAGCATTAAATACTATCCAAGCTGTGGAAGTTTTAAATGTTTTTCCAAATTATATTTTTCAACTAATGCTTATGAAAATTCATGTGTCATAAATGTAGCAAACATCTTTAGTGTAAAATATACTTTTTTCTCATTGAATTATGTATCTGACATGTTTCTAATAACATTTTTCAAAACCACAAGAAATATAGTACCTCGATAGAATCTTTTTCCAGCTGTATTCTTAAATATGTATGCTAAAGAAGAAAGTGAGTAGTTTTTGCCCCCAGTGAAAATCACACTGCAAATTCTCTTTTAAAATATATGAACAAATATACTGAATTACTTTTTAAAGACAGTGTTTTCCTGTTGGCCTAGAACTACTGATCCTCCTGCCTCTGCCTCCCAGCTACTAAGGTTAACAAGCATGTGCCACCATTTCCTGCTTATACTGAAAGTTCATTTGAATTTTACTTGTATATCAAAATGTTTTGCTAAGCTTTTTCTGGAAAATATTCCAACACACTGAAACATTTTAGCATTAAATTATGCCATTCATTAAAACATGCCTGAATAAAATAAATCCATAAAAATATACTGTCAGGTATAGTTTCTGTAGTTTTGCAATAAGGTTAATCAGTGAAATGGATCTCTTCCTAACATGTACAGCTCATCCATACCTCCAAAATTATAGTAGAAATTTCATGCCTGAAATTTCTCCCCTGCTTTCTTCTTACATGACTCCCCATTTAATATTGAATACTGAGTAAATACTGGCTTAGCAAGAGGCTGCATCAGCCTAGAAAACTGATTTTTCAGCTTATTATATATATAGATTTATAAACATACAAAATGAACTGGATTTTGATTCATATTTATTGCTTTCAACATGTTTTCATACAGGTCATATATTTTTAAGAAATAACTAATATTTCATTTCTATATTTAATATGGTTACCTTTATTAAAAATGTACTAGTCTACTTAATTATATGTTCTTTTATTTCTAGTGAGAGGAAAACAAAGGGATTGTTCTTGCATGAGAACCCGAGTGCACATCTGGTTCAGAATGTTTCTTGATGGGCACATCTTCACTTTCTCCCTGAGCAGATGGCCGCATTGTGGCTGACTGTGAAGGCATGCAGGCCAATTCCTTCTGCCATTCACTGAAAACTGGGTTGGAAATTTTAGGCAAAATAAAAACAAGAGAAGAAAACTAACACTTGTAAGATCCATATTACTTGCTAAGCACTGTGTTTCTGCCTGCACATATGTTAGTTTACACACAAAATCATGAATTAGTAAGAAGGATATGATAGCACTAAGAGAGTAAGTCTTGTAAGTATATTTTTATTGTAAGAAGTGTTACATCGCTATTGGATTACTTGTTCAGACTTCTTGCAATTTAAAGTCTCTTATCTAAAGAAATGATAGAACATTGCAGATACAGAGAATGTTGTTCAGGATGGGACAGAGATGAAAATAAAAACCCAGGGAGGATGGAGACTTCCAAATTACATGTGACCTTAAGAGATGAGCTGCTGCTTCTCTGTGTAGCTGGGGATTCACCCAAGTACTCCTAAGGCAGGTGTAGTGGCATCAGGAGACAGTTTCACCTATTGTAGATGTGAGACATGGTCCAGGCTTTGTGCTTTATAATAGCTGAAGGGATTTGGGAGGGAATCCGATGTCTGATTTGATCTAGAAGGAGGGCACAACTTAGCTAGGCTTCAATTCTGCTAAAATTGCATCTTCCCTGGCTGTTAATATTTGAACTTATGATTATATAGAATTCTGTTGCCAAGTTTAAATGCAGCTTACGACTAAATCTTCATATGCCAAGGCCTCAAAATAAGTTCATAGTTGATTTAATCAGCTGACTAAAGTTAAAAGGAAATGACCTAAAAAATATGTCAGAGAATCAACCACAGCTTACAGTTCATATATGGCCATCACAATGCTAGTCCCTATATGTTCCCCAAGTTAGTGCCTTTACTTGTTGAGCAAATTCCCCAAGGCTAGTTACTATTGGTATTTATACTACCCAATGCTGGGACATACATCTATCAACCATGAGTAAGGAAAAGAAAGTTCATGTTTTCTTTAGCTTATTTAAAACATAATTAAAAGAGTAAATATTCCTTAAGTTCCCTGTGATGAATTCAAAGGCAATAAATTTTGAGATTTCTCCAAGATTGTTTGGTATCTACACAGGCAAATACTCATGTTGTATTCTCTGAGAATAAGCCCCCACATGCCACAGACTATTGCTGCTGGGGGTTGGGGGGAGAAAAGAGTGGCTGGAAAAAGGGGAGGGAACAGAATAAAGGAGAGGACATGGGAAGAGAGGAAAGGAAAGGAGAGAAGAATGTAAAATGCCTATTTATGTTGAATAAAGAACAACTAAGGATAATTGACGTTAGGAAACACAGCAGGCAGTTATACATGAAATTACCTCATTCCATCATAAGATGTGGTTTACTCTGCATTCTCTCAAGCTTCATGTTTGTCTTTCCTCTGGTGTTTAAAATTTTTAATATTTGGTTGTCTAGTTAGTTATATCTGTTGTATACTTAAAGGCCATGCATGCATGCAGGAAATATATTCAGATACTATTGAAATAAATATCATGAATATACACAGTGAAGAGTATCAAACTGCTGATTTTGAAAATGCATAATCCACAAAAATGTAAACAGACATTGAATTTATTGTTTAGATTTACTTAGTGTGATAGATATTACTATAGGAGTTTCACAATTGATAGTTTATATTTAAATTGTTAACTTTGCATCAAGCAATTTAGACCTTATAACTGGGTATTTAAAATAGTAGATAGTGCTTAAAGAATGCAGGCATTTGCACTTAAATTATGTTACAAACAATATATAAAGTCTATAATTGCAGTATATAAATATTTGTAATGTTAGACAATACCTTCAAGGTCTCTGAAGATATCCAGAACTCCACAGAGGAAAGCCAGCCTATTTTCCTGTTAATTCCATAAGAATAATTTCTTATAAACTAATTGACATTCTTAGCTTACCAAAATGGAAAACTTTTTAAATTTACTTTCAACATTAACCTACTAAGACTCTTGGAAAGGGACATTATTCTTTTTATCTTTTGTTTTTTTTTTCTTTTCTCACTTCCCTTTAAGTTATTCTTAATCATAGATAACCTGCTACATATATGTTACTTAATACAAAATCTTTTAAGAAATAAACTCTTGCCCACCTTACCAGAATGGGTTTGAGAAGAAAGGTAGCTAATGCGACATGTCTGCTTTATTCTGTTACTGTGCAGTGCAGAACCATCTGGTTAGCACTGCTAACTGATGAACTTCCTTTCAGGCTCTGTGCTTTCCTTGCACTTTCTTTTTACCATCAAAAAATATGACTGGCAAGGCAAGGTGGCACATGCCTTTAATCCCAGCACTCGGGAAGCAGAGGTAGGAAGATTGCCGAGTGTCCAACGCCACCCTGAGACTACATAGTGAATTCCAGGTCAGCCTGGACTAGAGCGAGACCCTACCTTGAAAAAATATATATATGACTTAGCCATAGTTCACTTTCAGAAACTTTCTGTAGCATGTGTGCATGTGTGTGTGCTTGCCATGTCAATATGCAGATGTGTGCGCCTGTGCACACACTGGACAAAGCCAGAGGAAGATTGCTGTTGTCCTCTACTGCTCTTCTGCCACATTTCCTTGAGACAGTCTCTCACTGAACTTGGAACTCACCATTTTTCACAGACTAGCCCTCCATGAGTGTCTTCTACCCTCCAGTCTCTGCCCCTCCTCCATCTCTGTGGGTACAGGTGTGCAATCACACCCAGCCTCTCACACAGGTGCTGGGGATCAAACCCTGTCCTCACGAATGTGCACTAAGGGCTCTTAACCCACTGAGCAAGTTCTGTAGCTTTCCCCCTCAAGAAGGTTTATTTCTGCTTCAAGAACAATGTCTTCCTAACCAATTGTGATATGTTTTTAGGTACACACTTCAGAGGTTCAGATCTCTAGAGCTTCAAATACTGAATGATTTGCATTTTTATTACAAATAAAATGAGATGAGAGCTTGAATGTCTTCACTGCCATGCAAGGGGTAAGACAAAATATGATATTCCATGAGTTAAAGCTTAAACAAGCTAAAACCCAAGAGAGTTAAGGTGTTTATTCAAAGATGGACGCTTAGAAATTTACAGAAATCACATTACTTGTCCAGAAGAGGAAAAGTAGAGCTATACGGATTTGTTAAATACAGAAATGACTTGTTATTTGGTTCGCACAATCACAACAATTAGTTCAAACCAGAATAAACCATTATTTGTAAGCAAGGCAGAAAACTGTGGCATGTGGCGTCATTAAAAATTTAATATTTTCTCTCTAAAACACACCTTTAATGTACTAGAGATAGATTCAAAGCTCACTGAATACTACTACAGTTATGCTTTTTTTTGTAGCTAGGCATCTTTGCTACACAGTTTAGAACAAATAAACCTGTTCTTTTAATTGACCAGGCCTAAATAATACATAAATGCAAACAAGTCATATAAGGCCATTGATGCAATAGACCTATGGAAGAAGGAACCAGACAGTAGAGTTAGCAGAAGACCAGAGAGGAATAGAGGCATAGGACAGGATGCTGAGATTACAGCTAGAAGTTACAGTCACAGAGTTAAAGGACAGCGGGTCCCGGCACTCCCCCACCCTGTGCATGGGATGCCACCATTGGCCTGCTGCATGCGGGCTCCAGGCTTTCTCCCTTCCATAGACCTCTGTTCCTGGGTGGGCCTCTGCAACTATCATGTCACTTGACTGTAAAGAAATCCTTGAATCGCTACATGACTGAGGCCATCTCATGAAGGAATACTTACTTATTTACCTTAACTAGTAGTTGTTTAAAAAATAAATATATTTTATATCGCCTATACATGGATACAGAATTTTGTTTATATCTCTGATTGTACCACATAAAATGTTTCACTATATGAGGATCTCTTGTATTATCCATTTCTTGTTTCAGGCAGTGCAAACAAGAGACATTTGCTTTAGAAAATAGGAAATCCAGATTTGTACAAGATCAAAACATGAAATCAACAGCTGTTTAAATATTCCCAAATCTTCATCATTTTATATATTTTATTATAGGCCAATTTCCCTAGTACTATGAAGTATTGTTTTCACATGAAACAAAATAATTCTTGAAACTATTCCAGGGTTTTCATAGTACTTGAACGGTCGGGTAGTTGGTCTGTTTTCTGCTTTGCACCACCGCTGACAGCCCCATCCTGGTATGTCGACTTCTTACAGCTTTGGCATGTATTTAGGATCCATTTACAGAAACTGATTACTCAGTTGGAGTTTTTGTACCTAGTGTTAAATGACTTTCTAATGAGGGTGGCTTACTGCACATTATAACAAACAGTATGGGGGAGAACCTCCTAGAAGGTTTTTGTTTCTTAACTTTTTTGTTTTAAAATTTTCAAGACTATGAAATGAAACACTGTACAAAATTATGTCATCTATTTGTAGGATTTTCTCATTTCGTATTTTCATTTAATTTTCAAAAACTGTCACAGTGAAGCTTAAAAATTACTTTTAGTTGTGGGTTATTACAACTTTCTGTATTGAGGCCAAAAACAAAATTTATGTGAGCTTGCCTTATGACACAGGCCACATAATTTATTCCCAACCTTATCAGCACCATGAAATTAAATTCAATTAAGTAATTCATCTCTATTGAAGAGTGTTCAAAAACAGCCCTTTTTAGTTTCAGTCTTTCTGAGTGCATTTGTTAGATGCCTAATAAAGCAATCAAGTCGGCTTAAAGGACTGTGAACCAAATGTAAAGTGATTAAAATCCAACTCTGGAAAAGCAATTGCCCACGCCTCTCATCTCCCTTTCTTTGTTTGGTTTTCAGAAATGTGAAAACTGAAAAATGTGATTCCTTATGTTAGAAAATTAACCTCGCATTTGTCCACATTGTGAAAATATTTATGTCTTTTATCAGTGCATGAAACACAGCTTTCTTCAATGTGGATAATAGATAGTTTATTCGGAATGAGTGACCATGGCCTGACAATGTAGGTTAAAATTATCTCATATTTGATGTTCAAAGGTGGTAACTATTTCATTTTCAAATCCATTGGTAAGAAGAACATATGGACAGGTCACAGCAAAGTGGCATGGAAGTCTCTGCTAGGTAAAGGTCACAGATGTTTTCTGATGACATTCTTAGGATTTGGGTTGGAGAAAAACAGGTGTCTAGTTGTACATTCCAAAGAATTTTCGTACTGTTCACAAGGTGGTTGGGACACATGCACAGGCTGTATATAAATAGTTATTCAGGGACTATGACAGCCCAAGATAATTTGGCTTTATTTAGGAACTACAATAGCCCAAGATAATTTGGCTCAGCCAATCAGCCTCATAGAATGTTTTAACACTGGGTGGCTTTTTCTTCGAACTTCAGCTCATACCTTTAATATTGAAAGATATTTGGTATTTTAAATTGCTATTCTCTGTATTGGCATTTATTTTGCTTTTCATTTTCATAATAAATGCCTTATGATAAATACATTATAACAACATTGAGTTATTTTGATAAGAACGGATTCTTTTACTCACATATTTATGCTTAGAAAAATTACACAGTACCAAGTAATCAGAAAATTTAAAAACCGATTTATTCTGAATGGCATATGTAGTAAGTATATATTGTCATTAGCCTAGTCTTGTGAGTACCAGGATTATTTTATAAATTTAAATATATAGGATAAGTTATTTTTTAAATTTTCTTTGTTATCCATAATTAGATACACTGAATGGGCAAATAATGTGTTGGTATCCCAAGTTCCCCAATTTCTCTCTTCCCTGTCCCCAATCAGCTGGGTATCCTCCTCTGTGGGCAGTCTGGATCAGTCCATGGGGTAGGAGGTTATGGGTAGCTTAGGAATCAACCTGGTTCCACCCCCTTTGTATGTTGTTACTGAGTGGGCCATGTCTCTGGATATTCTCCTCCACCGTGGCTCTTACAGCCTTTCCGCCCCCTCTTCCACTAAGTTCCCTGAGTCATGGTGGGTGAGTATTAAGGCTTCTTTATTGTTGAGGTCTTAGAGGTCTCTGTACTTCTGCTTTAGGTCGTGTTGAAGATCGTTTGTGTCTGTCTTGCTGGTTTATCCTGTGTTGACTGTTTGGTGTGGTTATATGTCTCTTGCTTAGGATAAGTTCTCCTGCCTCCGCCTCTTCAGCAATATCCTACCCGCGTGTGCCACCACAACCGGCTAGGATAAGTTCTTTATAAGTCATTATTTTATATCCAGTTTGTTTTTAACTAAAATGTCACATGATGAATGCTGGAAAATAATAAACCAAGAAAAATTTCAGAACTATGATAAGTGTAAACATTTCATATGCTAAAGTGAAGATGTGCATACACACACACATATATATATATATATATATATATATATATATATATATATACATATACATACACACATATACACATAATTTTTAGAATAGCCTTCATTCATTTCAATACAAATTTCATAAAACCCTTATTTATATGTCACCTTTCAGAAATCTGAAATGTTTTCACTAAAAGGCATTTAAATTATTTATAAGTGTCAGACTAATTGGTTTATGCACACAAAATTTTTTTGCATGCTATAAACTTTATTATTGGACTTTAGAGTGCATTTATCCAAATTGTAGCAGTAAAAATCAAAATGTGCTTTTTTTCCCCTGTCATTATTAAATCTGTTTCATAGCAGCCATAGCAGGTGTTAAAAAGCCTGTGTCCTCCCTTCATTAAGTCACAGAAGAAAGGATAGGTGTCCCAAGTAAGAAAGGAATATTATGGCTAGAGTCTGGAATAAGACTTGACTTATGCAAAATGTCACTCAGTAGTGATTAAACCTCACAAGATTTTATTTTAAAGGTCTGGATTTTATTAGTTACAAAGACTATGACTCCAGCTGGGACAGGGCCAGGGTTATGTGGCTGATACTGTTATTGCTTTTGTTCATTCTGCTGACAAACATCTCACCCACCCCTCACCCCCTACTCTGCACATGAGAAAGTCCAGGGTCGAAGAATTTCTCTCTTCTGATCCTGGGGACATCTAAAGGATGCACACATAAGTTGCCACTGGGAACTCGCTGCAGTTGGAGAACTGAGCAGAGGCTGTGTCTTGGGTTCACTGTGACCTGTTTCAGGAGATACTTTTTCACTGGTCAGTCTTGTTCCATGCTCAGCTCCCATGACTAGTGCACTCCTCACAAAGTAAAGGACAGAGCATAGCTGGGCGTGGTGGCACACACCTTTAATCCCAGCACTTGGGAGGCAAAGGTAGGAGGATCACCATGAGTTCAAGGCCACCCTGAGACTACATAGTGAATTCCAGGTCAGCCTGAACTAGAGCAAGACCCTATCTCGAAAAACCAAAAAAAAAAAAAAAAAAAAAAAAAAAAAAAAAAAAAAAAAAAAAAAAAAAAAAAAAAAAAAAAAAAAAAAGAAAGAAAGAAAGAAAAGACAGGGCATGGTGAGCAGAGCTAACCTGATTTGGTATGTAGCATAGGATCATTATACATGTGATACTTGGCTTTATCTGCTGTCTACTAACTGCCTGATCTTGAGGCCATGAAATTTAATGTGGAATCATCTGCTTAAGCACGAACAAAGAAAGGACTCTAACTATATGCTTTGAAATGGGAAGTTTGGAATAATATGTTATTTTTCATAGAAAAGATTCAATTTCCCACAAACCTCTTTTGAGAAGCAAAATTCATGTGAGGTTAAGGAGGCTTCTATTTTCATAATTCTTCTTCCTAACAGAGAAGGTCTTCATTTTGTTGGAATATTTAATATTTAAGGGCAAAGACAGAAATTCTTGAAAAATGTTATTCGATATAAACACAGTCAGAAAAACTAAAATCATTGCTAATATAAATAGTTTTAAAGGTCTATTATCTTTAGTTTAATTAATAACTAAATTTTCAAAAAGAGCACATGCTCAACAAAAATTGTGTGGTGATGCTTGCCATCTGGGAGAATTTCTTCTTGTTTTTAGTGGTGCATATTCTCAAGCAGAAGGACTGTCTTTTTTTACAGAAAATACAGAGAATCTGACATCAGAAAGTGAAATTACATCATCATTATTTAACTGTAATCTTTCTAATCAGATGCAGTTATTCAGGCTTGCTAACTAATCCGCTGGTTTATTTTGTATTAGTTATATTTAGGTCCTGTGTTCAAATTTATTATTTATAATCATACATTCATATAAAGTATGGTTCTATAAACATTAAATGAAGATATGACTATATTCATTGTGGTTTTCTCTGTTCGAATGAATTATAGATGGTATTAATTAATTCATTTGGTTTTCTGTCATAGAAAAAGTTATTTTTAGTTCTTCGTCAAAGAAAATTTATTTTACTCACCTGATGAACCAAAAACCTAATGTTCTCACCGTCAGCCAATGAGTTTCACTCAAATGTTACTTACCCTACTGGAAGACAGAGTGGATGAGTTCATGCTTTTGAAACTTTGCCTACATGTTCGAAGAGTACATATGTTCTTTAAATATTCCATAATTAATTGATATGAAGTATACATGGAATTTAGCTTAGGATTTAGAGATAGAGAAAAGCTGTACTTATTTTTTTGTTAAACAGTGGAATTCATTGTGTATTTTAAATTTCAGGATAATGTAAGTTACATGAAATTCCATGTAACTATAGGTCTTGGTTTCATTTTAGTCAACTGGTTTGACCATTGCAGGCCTTTATTACTGTACTGTGCATATCTTTATGTCACTGAATATTTCAACAGAAATTATTTACTTCCATTAAATCCATTTGAATATGTAAAAGGTATATTCCCAAGACTTTCCAGTACTTTGTACAACCCTTCATTGCAGAAACTAATATTATAGCTCACTTATACCACAAAATAAAATATGATGTGAACTTCTCAATAAAATCTCTGGCATATAAGCAAAATAAACCATCATTCAGCATGGGATCCTAAGAATTTATTACAATAGAGAAATTTTAAGGTAGTTAAAAATTCTACAGTTAAATCACACTTAAAAATTATTTTGGGCTGGAAAGATGGCTCAGCAGTTAAGGAACTTGCTTGCAAAGCCTGCTGGCCTGGTTTCAACTCCCCAGTACCTACATAGGGTCAGATGCACAAAGTGGCATATGCATCTGGAGTTTGCTTACAGCAGCAAAAGGCCCTGACACGCCCATTCATTCATTCATTTATTGATTCTCTCTCTCTCCTTGCAAATAAATAATTAAAAATTAAAAATTCTTTTACATTCATTTCATTCAAATAGATATGAGTTACATGTAGTTATTTTCACATAGGATTTTGTTTATATGAAACACTAACATGTATTTTTACTTTTTAAGGTAAAAGTAATAATACTATGCCTTCCTGTTACAGTTCTATACAGTGAGGGTTTTTTGCATGTGTATGGTTTTTGCATGAATGTGGTATGTGTTTGCATGTTTGTGGGTACAGGTGTGTATTTACAGGTGTGTAAAGGCCAGTGGAACACATCAATTATCTCCTCTGTTTCTCTTCATCTTACTTATTGAAACACGGCCTCTCACTGAATTTAGAATTCACCAATTTGGCTAGCCACAGGAATCCTCCTCTCTTGCATCATCACTGGAATCACTGGCACTCACTCCAGGACTGGCATTTCCCTGAGGGCCAGAACTCGGACCCCACACCTCTGACTTACGTAACAAGTACTTTACTTTGACTGAGCCGTCTCCTCAGGCCACAGTGAAACTGTTAAAACACAAAGATTCTGGATCATAACTGCATGTGTGTTAATGTATAAGGCACTCTATCAAATATTGTTTCTTTTTGGACTTTCTGGATGGATGCAAAGAAATACTTTTAAAATCTGCTTTCTGCTGAAACATGGTTGCAAAGATAGTACTTAATGAAATTATTGATGAGCAAACAAATTCTATCCTTGTGTGTAATGAAATAGATTAATTCTCTTGTATTTCCATTTACTTCAGAGCTTATTCTTTTATATTTTTCATAGTACTATGTGTGTCTAGTAAATATAAATTTGCATTAAAATTTATTAGAGAATCGGATGAATGTCATTTTCAGAAATGCTCATTAATGGTAATTGAATTGTATTTTTTGTGGATACGAGAGAAGTCTTTCTCACTTCCATAGACACTGTAAGTTGAAACTACCTATCTGTGTTTTAATGCTTATGCAACATAAAGGAAGGAGGAATGATTATTTCTCAAAAATGATATATAGCTGACCAGACATCATGGAAAGCTTTAAGCTTCTATGTAGGAGAATTGCTTCTGTCTACTTGTTATTCCCTCAACTATTCTTCTTGAGTTCTTTCCTCACTGTCATCACCTTCTAATTTTCCTTCTGCCCAACTGGATTTCTCCCCTTCTTTTCACACTTCTCACAGTTCTCTTCCATGGACCCTTTCTGTTGACTATTCATAATTTAGACTAAAAAGTTTTAAGAAAGCTGCAGAAACCATTGGGGGAGTGCAATAGGACAGAAATTGCTTTATTCCTGGAAATGACATTCTTTGGAGATTAGAAAATAGCAGCCACCTTAATAAATTAAAATAGTTGCATTGTGTTATAAGGAGGTAGAAAACAATGAAGGCAGAAACAAATCGCTTAAGTATTCACTAGCAATTTTGAGCAACAGTATGAAGGTGGCATTTAATGTGCAACACGCCGATAAGTAAGTAGCATTTAACAGTAAAGAGATCATTGCTGAAAAGCAACAGGGAGATGATATGCAGTGAAGTCAAATACCTACAGTGAGGCTCTGGGTTTGTCACTGGGGTAGTTGGTAACTTATCAGGGGACTTCAGAAGCACAGTGACAATCTGACTCTGAAGCATGACATTCTTTAAGATGATCATTGAAGTTTTATTTTCTGCACCTACTTCTTAATTTTCTAACCTAATCTTGCAGTGGTTCCTTCTGTTGCCCACCCTAACCTCAGCATTTAGTGTGAAATACATGGAAGACTGACATCAGGGGGAGAGCATCTATTTTGTCAGGGAAGCTTATTTGCATTGCTACCCTCATTAGTAGATCTTGAAATGGTTCTTCACATGATGGTTAGTTTACTCTGTCATTGCGAACCATCCAATGAAACAGTATTTGTCTTCAGACTAGAACTAAGAATAAATCTCAAGCTTTTAGTTACCTCTATTATCTTTCAAAATAAGGAATGCGAGTTAAGAATTCAAAATTCTCAACTTAGACATTATGGTCCCTCTATCTGAAAATGCCTGCTAGTGTTTTAACATGCCTCCTAGCCACTCTTCTCAGTGGATTATCTAATTTAATCAGAAAATTTTCCATTGTTGTCTTCATTTGAGTGCAGCAAAGGCTGTCTTAAACAACAGATGCAAAATCATCTTTGTCCTACTCACTTCTCAGATATTTAGGTCTTATAGCACGTGAGAAGCATATTAAGTGGGACTTAGGTAATAGAAGAAAGGTTTCCACAGATAATACTTGACAATTTGACAATTCAATCAGAGAAAAACAGGGGGAACGATTTATGGAAAAAAGGTAACTTCAGCATTAAGAGTTGCTCCTCCTCTTAATTCTTGGTATGATAAATATAAACCAGGTTTTGTTTTTACATAATCATAAACCACCTCACCTCTGAGAGCCATGCAACATTAAAACCTCTAGGAAAATTCCATTTCACTTCATTTAAACATGTATAGTAGATGCTGGAACGATCTGTATGATCATAGGGATGTCTTTTTCATGTTTTGTTAGAAAAGAACATAAGGTCATGTTTTTCTGTTTTCAAGTGACCTGATGTGAGATTACAAACTGCAGCCACCACCACCATTTCTGTGTCTACCCAGCTTCACCTGTTCTGTTCAGTGTTTCTCACTGTTAGCATAGTATGCATTATACTTAGACTTGATCTGCTGATTCTCTCTAAACTCATTAGGATGTAAGTTTTGTGAAGTCTACTGAGAAGAGAGTAGAGTGGGCTAAGTTAGAGTGTGCTCTGAGAGAGCGGTGCTGTCTCTTAGGGTGCTGCGTTTATTGTCACTCAGCTTTTCTGATTCAACCAACTGCAGAGATGGCTTCTGTGGAGCCACTACTGTAAGCAAAGCAGATTGGACTTCCACCTCTGTGGTTACATTTTGTGTATAGTAAATGTGAGATGAGGGTTTGTTTTCTGTGTGTGTTTGAGAATTTTATTGCATGAGTGTTTTGCACATTGGTAATACTTCCATCTGGTTATACTCCTATGTTTCCTCTCTCCATTCCCATTCCACTGAGGGCCTCCTCATGGGGTTATGGGTATTCTTATGGGATCATGAATACACCAATCTCTGAGGGGGGTAATGCCTCCAGACACACCTTCAAACCTTATAGTTTTTACATTCTTTCTTCCTCTTCCTCAATGTTCCCTGAGCCGTGGAAGACATGTTATAAGTCCCATTTACTGTTGAGCTCTCAGTTGCCTTGGATTTCTGCTTTGGTGAGTTTTGCGTGACACCTTTCTGGAGGAGGTTCTCAGGCTAGTAGGGAGAGCAGCACTCATACATATTCTGCCACTTCCTCTGTAATGGCTCCTGAGTTGGCAGATGGGCTAGAGATGACTAAGACAATGTTTGGAACCAGTGTAGTTCATGGGCTGTTGTCTCTGGTCTAGAGGTCAGGAATAAGCAGTTTCTGAATGTTGTTAAGATTTTCCAATCACCAAAAATAAAAATAAGGCATTTAAACTTATTTCAAAATTATTATGTAGACAGTATAAAGTATGTACTTAAAAACTGATGTTGTTTAATACAATTTCTTTCTACCCTGAATATTAAGTACTTTCTCAGTTTTAAGATAATTTCTTATATTAGAAAACATACTTCAGACTCTGAAGCTTTCTTATAAGTTGTCAAAATGTTCTGAGTTTCACTTCATCAGCTTGTATGCCTACCTCATATAACCAAATTAAATGATTATAATAGCCTATTTAACTTCCCATTTATTTTCTCACTAAACTGTTTAGATAAATTTGAAATATTTGATTAATAGAGTATTAAAATATAAAATTCAGGTGAGAGATTTTTAAATTTTTTTCTGGGTCTGTCTCTTGCCTAAGAGTTTATTGCTGTGATATGCTAGGAAAACCTCATGCACAGCACAGTGAACAAAATATTAATTTCATTATTTTTTTATTTTTTGAATGGCTCAACTTTTATGTTTAAAATTTTAATTTATCATGAAGTATATAAATATGAAAGTCTTTCTGACTCTGCTCCACTAATCTTTTCAGACTCTTTGATGCTATTTATTGTAAAAATGCCTCCTTCCCACAGTCTTTTGATATGCTAATTTTTCCCCAAGGCTGTATAAAGATGAAGCCTATTTCTAGACTTTTTGATCTCTTTTAAATCTTTATTATTTTTTATTTGCTCAGTGACATTATTTTACTTATCATAGAATTAGATATTGATATTTTATAACTTTTGTCTTTGAATTATAATTATCTTTATATTATATATCTTCATGAACTATTTATTTTTACAGCTGGATTATGATTTCTTTGTTTTGAACTTCTTTATTAAATCCTCCTGGGGGCTACATGTATCATTTTATTAAAGTTATGTGTTAATTTAGATATAGTTGATAGCTGTCCCACATTGAATTTCCCATCAAAAATCATAGTACATTGTTTCATAATTGTATATGTGACTTCATACTTTAATAAAGAGCTACTATTTCTATGTCTAAGTCCGAGGTGATGGTTCTTAACAAATACATTAGGAAAATAAGCAAACAAGTGACTTTCAAAGATTCAGGACTTCGGTATGCTATATAGAAACAAATCTTTTCATCACAAAAAGTAAAAATATGTGCCTCATTTTAAATATCATGAAATGGACTATGAGGAATCAGGTATGTACTTTTCTTCAGACTCCTTCACACCCTTTCCAGTGTCTCAAGGCATGTCAGCTGATCCACTATGTAAACAAAAAGGCATCTCTGAGTCCAAGGTTCTTTGTGATTCTAATCACAACCTAGCTGGATCCATTGGGAGACTTATTGTTGGAAAGAAGAGAAACACAAATTCCAGGTTTCCCTTAGCCTTTTACAAAGTCCCTTTATTTCCTGAAGACTCAGTGTCCTCAGCTGGGAGATATTTTGATATTTTCTACTTCCCACTGCCTCCCCATCCTTGGTCCCTGTGCTGGCCATGCATTGGTCAAGAAAGCGTGGCCCCTGGCCTCTAATTGGGTAGATTATACTTCACTGAAGACCAATCACACTCAAGTAGTTTCTGTGATTGCATTCAAGTGTGAGGAGCTTTAAGTTGTAGTCAGGAAAACTACCATCATCGTGGAAATCCAAGCATAATAAATTTGATGATAGTTCCTAAAGCAAGAAGTTGAGGTGATATTGCATGTAATAATATTAAGTTTTATAACTTACACATTTTAAAATTTATTTCTTCTTGTTTCTGCATGTATCATGGGCAATTTTCTTTGGCTGTAGGTGTGAAATGCTTATCGTCTGAAAACTCTGATCCCATTGTGTGTGGCGCTGGTTTATTTTGAGGACTAGAATAAAGGTGATGATACTCACACAGGCCCTGAGAAACTTTGCTCAGTAAATAACCATTTTCCCCTGCTCGGTATACCCAATTGTTATTACAATCAGTAATGGTTTTTGTGTCAGTCATATTAGGTGGAGTTTTATACAAAGTAGCCACTTCAGAGTTGGAGGCATAAAGTCACAGAAGCAGTGTGTAGAGGACATCTGCCTTCAGTGCCATGTGGCTAAAACTACACTTTGATTAGCTGAGCACTAAGTTTGCTCCTACCCAAGTTACAGATAAGTCCTACCTAAATCAGTGGGGAATTACACCGAAAGTATTCTAATGGAAACAGGGGTGGCTTGAGTATTTTTGGCAGAGACTTATGCTGAAGTAGAAGCTTCAGTGGCTTCAAAAGCAATTAGCTCAGGCTTTTGTACTGCAGCTTGGTGCAGGCTAGGGGATGTGGTGTCTGTGAACCTCGATTACTGAGTTCCTATTTTGAGTAAGTAGCTACCCTGTAGGCTGCTAAGTGCCGTGGCTGACATGGCCTTGAAAGCTTTTATTTTAATGAGCAGTGCCAACTTGCACTTATCAAGAACCTTCCATTTCTGGAAATCCTTCTATGGTTTAGAACTACTGTAGAGTATCTCAGTCTCCGCTGGGAGAGTAGACCCAAACCAGTTATTAATAGAGGACAAAGCAGGCATCAAAGAAGAATTTCCATGTAGAGAGAGGGCACCAAACTTATTCTTATGAGATGTGGTTTAGAGTCTTTATATTGGACAAAGAGAAACTAGATTATAAAATATGTTTATTTCAGATCAATACACAATAACTGGAAATAGCTTAATGCACTTTCCTTGGGTTTGGGGGTCATGCCTTGTTTACATAGAAATGTACACTGTAGTTATCAGCTTTTTGGTCTTGTAAGTTGAATGAATTTGGAAAAATTAATTATTTTTACTTCTTTCCTGTGGGTAAATTTTTGAAAGTGCCTTGTTAAAAAACTTTGAAATTATCAATAGGGAAATTATTTTTAAACCCCTTCAGTGTGCAGCATATGGAAGTTGGGAAATAACTGGTAACCCATAAGGACACATTTTTGGAATACATTTTCACTGTTAGAATAATTTATATTTTGTATAATTTATAAAACCTGTTATATGATTTAAATGCGTAGTGGTTACTATTTAAAAGCAAAATAATATATCTATAACTTCAGTGTACCTCTCTTTTTCTTTGTAGCAGAGGCAGGGAAAATCTGTTCATTTACCCAGACTCCCAAATCCCATTGGACGTGAGATATCAGGGTCATTTCTCCTCCATGTTTGCTGTGTGGTAGTCTCTGTCTGCATCTTCCCCAGCCCTTGGGACCACTAATTAATTCTTTATGCATTTGACTGTTCTTTTAGATTCTACCTTTAAGTGTGAGCTTGCAATACATTTCTTTCTGTGTCTAGCTTAAAAAAACATATAAAGAAAAAATATATATAACATTCATAGTGCAAATATTCCTCAGTTTTATAGTACAAATCATAACTTGTATATACATCAACATTGGAACATCAGAATACATATACTTATCCATAATTCTGGTTAGACTGAAATTTTGAAAGTTAGAAAGGTTGTCCCAGATACACTGTCCATTGAAGAGGCAAAGAAAATCCTTATGATGCAGAGTATTTACTTTCGTATATTGAGTTCAGAGAACACAGTGGAAACCCAGGCTGTACTGGCCTCTCCTCCTTCAGAATCACAGCGTATGAATACTTCTCAGCTCGCATCCTTGAGGTTGACATCTTGTGACTGAGGAGATAGCAGTGCGAAATTCAATTACTGCAAGTTGGCTCTGTCACTGCACCTGTCGGCTTGCAGGGAAAATGATTTGTAAATTTTGCTTTATCTTTCCTGTCTCATAAATCTCCTATCCATAATTGACACTTGTCAACATAGATGAAGAGCTGAGGAAGGGAGAGGGAAAGTAAATGAGTAGCCCACCTGGAAAACGATGCCTGTTGCCTCTGGGAGGGATTCACAAACAGCAGACCCCACAGGCCCGCCTGTTCATCGTCAGGCAGGTGGCAAATACTTTGCTTTTCAAAACTACAGTACAAAGCTGAATGGTAATGAAGACAAGATGTAGGGATGATAATTAATGCATAACACTTTTCAGAGAATATAAATATTTCTTTCAAGGAAATTAAAGCTTTTCCTCACTATTTGTGATGTCTGCGTATTGCTGCTGCACATTTCTGAGCATCGGCTGTGTCGGACCTATCAAAAGGCGTTCAAGAAGCAAGCATTTGTGCTGTCTTGGGAGTTGATATTGTCACTTGTTACACAATTCAACATCAGTTCAAGTAGTTTGATACTAGTGTTGACAGATTGGTTTTAAAAAGCCGTAGAAATGATGATGTTTTCTTTCAAATGTAAAAGAAAGGAGCAGAATTTCATGAAGATGGTCTGGGGGGCATCTAACTAACCATGCAGACATCACAGAGAAAACTTCATGTGTAAATTCTCCTAACGGGATTATACATCTTTACGTCTTCATGTAGTTAACCTCAAATTTTGTAGCACTAATATTTTAAACAACTGAAAGATATTCCAAAATTTATTAGTAACATTGATATTAAAACATAAGGTGATTGTTAAAAATCATTCTTCAATTGCAGCCAACATTTTCACGGAGATATATTCACACATACATATGTTCACTTAAACATACACACAAAGTTAAGGGATAACAGATTGAGTACTTTACAAACTAGAAAACAATTATAATTTTAAATCATTATATATACACATGTGGTTTGACATAATCTTTTCGAAATTACACCTAATTTTTCAGTAAATTAATTCTTTTTTTATTGTCCATGGTGAGTTACAATATTTAGTGGGCAAACAATGAGTTGTTGTTCCCAATTCCCCACTGCCCTCCCCTCTTCCAAAATTCTTTAGTGTAAAAATAATTTGTCAATTCTCTTGAATTTTATGTCTAAAATTATTTTAATCAATACTTTATAGATATCCAATTTGAAAGTGCAGCATCTTTCTCTCCTTTTTGCTTCCATGACCCAGAATGAATTCAATTTTTTTGCCTCTCTCTTAAAATAAGAGCAAAATGTTAGAAATGGTGCATTGGTAAGAGGGTATTTTTATCCTGAATTGTTTCTCCAGACACCACTGGTGACTCAGTAGGCTCTTTGCCTATCTAGGTGGTGTGCTCTAAGCCTTGTTATATTTATACTGTTATGAAAGTGTGTCCAGTGAAGTTGAGTTGCTTCTCTGTGGGGCATTGTTAGTGTGAAATAGCTGATTTTTATATGCTTACTTTGTATGCTGGACTTGTAAACATAGCAGCGAGTTTCTTGGACACTGATCTAAAGCAGTAGGTATTAATAGCATAATACAGAGGCACTCCAGAACCTTCTTTCAGGGTCAGTTCTATCCTGTGGCACATAACTGAAGAGGTGGGAGACACCTTTTCAATACAAGTTAGATTGCTGCATTTTGCCTGCCTGCCTTCCTGCCTTTTCTCAAATCCGTTTTCCACCAAGCATATCTACCTGTCTACTACTGTTTTTCTGGCTACATCCGTCTTCTGTTCGTAGATGTGAAGGTGCACAGGTAAACCAACACTACTGAGCAGAATTGAGGACAGAGGAAAAATGTTTTATGTTCACAGAGGAAAGCTGTTCAGAAAACTTCTTCGGGTAGATGTGTTGCCTGTCCACGTGGTGAGGAGTCTTGTTCTTTCCACAGAAACATGCATGAGGGTCAGGAGACAAAACCATAGCATATTCGTCTGACACCAGTGGCGCTCAGGATGTGGAAGGGGAGGGAGGCACATCAGAAGGCAGTTGCTCTAATTCTGTTCTTAGAGGCTGAGCTTCAGGTCTCTGGAGGTTGTGAGCAGGAGTTTCCCTGCACGATAGAAGGGAAGGTCTTCCCAAGGATGACATTGGGCAGCTATGTTTTGGATTCATTTCATGGTGTGAACAGAGAAATTACTTTATCTAATCTCTTGTTATGTGGTGCTTTTAATAGCCTCCATTTGAAAGATGAGAAAACTGAGGTACAAGGAAAGGAAATACTAGGTCTAAGTCCACCAACTTAAAATTCATTTTTTTTTTGAGACAGGGTTTTTCTAGGTTAGCCTTGAACTCTAGCTGAGGATGGCCTTGATCTCCTGATCCTCCTGCCTGTCAAATCAAAACATTTAAAAGCATCCAAGTAACACATCCAGGGGTATGTGTTAAAGAACTTATTGTAATGTTATAACAATGTTGAGATTATATTCAGATCACAGCATATAACACATCAGTATTTGCAACAAACATTCTGTAATCAAGAAATTTACAGATTATAAATATTGAGTTTACCTTATAAAATATGATGTAGAAAATATTATCCTCACATTAGAATTTATTTCAATGAGTGATTTCAAATCATATTCTGTATTAGCACTAAATAGAAGTCAAGTATTGTTTTAAATTTTTAATTTATGTGGAAATGTAAGCGGGCTGAGTATAAAAATCTATTAGCACATGTTGTAAAGTCAATCTTGCACATTTTTAATATTATTGTCAATAATTAGAAGCATTGTATGAGCAAATCTTGTGATGGTACCCCCATTTTTTTCACTAATAATTCATTTATTTAAAGATTGTTCATTGCTTAGCATTGTCCAGTTATTCCTTTTATCTCCAAATCTGAATTATTATCATTACTATTATGCCAGTTTTACCAATTAGAAAAAAAAGAGTGTGGCCTCCAAGTAGTTCAGCCACCAGAAAAAGATGACTTAACTAAAAGCCTGGACCTTTCTTGCCCACTTCAAATGCTGTCCATGGGGACAGGGCCATCTCCAGCAACTAAGCTGATTTGAACTTTTTTAGTTTAACTCTAGGATCTCATAAAGTTGCACTCCATGTTTATTATGTGAGTCACACTCAAGTGTGTTTGTATGTGCATGAATACTTTCCTGGTATTTAAGTACTCTGTTGATTCTCACCCAAGTACACATTATATATTATACAGTTTCTAAAGGAATCCATGAGAAAAAGGTAACAAATAGTTCATTAATTATTTTTTCACTTTTGCAAAACATATTTTTATTTATTTATGAGAGAGAGGGAGAGAGAGATTATACATCTTCTTTCCATGGGTACTGAAGAATTTTACCTAGGCCTGAAGACTTTGCAAGCAAAGCAAGCACCTTTAACGACTAACTCCTTTCCTTCAGCCCTTTATCAGTTACTTTTCTTACATATTTTTAAGCTGCATCACATCATGGATTTTCAGTTTTAGGCATTATGCTAACTTTTCACCATGGTGAAAAGAATTGTTTCCCTTACCATCTCCCCAATATCTCCATAATATTACATTTTAATTTTTTGAACATAAAGATCATAATATTTATGATATTTTATATAATTTGATACATATGTACAGTACATAATGTTTTCATATTTATAGCTATTTTTTAAAACATTCAAAATCCTTTACTCTAGCTTTTTTAACTATACAATGAATTATTGTTACCTATAGTTAGCTTAGGTCTTTTTTTTTTCCTTAGAAATATTATCTACTAGTCTGGCACAAAAAAAAATTCCTCATATATTTATGTTAGTGATAGGATTTTAATCTGTATTTCAACTTTCATTTTGCTATCTGATTATATCTTCAGTTATAATTATATTTTCTATGAATTAAAAAATCATAAAACAATAGAACGTGATTGAATTCAGAGATCCTTACTTTAAAATATGGAATGTAGTACTTTTCATTCCCAATCCATTCTTCATGCTTCCTAAGCATAGAGAATGAGTTCTTTATTTTTCATTGATTTGAGCAATGTTACACAGTTCTTTGGTTTGCCTTCTAAGACAGAGTAACAGAGATGTGAGAAGGGTTCCTAGTTACAGTAGGGTTTGTAGAAAAGAGCACTACCACTACAGAAGCATTTCATTACTGGGAAGTTGGAAGATGTCTTCATTTGAAAGAGCAATTGAGTGGTTAGTGAGTTGCAGACATTAAATGTACATCTGAATTAGCGCTGGCATATTGCCCATGGAACTTCAGGAATGCCCAATGTGATTTTTCACATGTTGGGGATTATTGAACAGAGTGCTGAAAGCTTACTAATAATCCCACATATTTAATGTACATAGGTTTCATTATAATAGGGTAAGAGCCACTACAACTTAAGGGACATCTTTATAAATTAGAATTAGGGGATGGGGAGGAGGGCATTGGGGAATTGGGGATAAAAACTCATCGTTTGCTAAATAATGTAATTCATTATGGACAATAAATATATATGTATACATATTTAAAAATTAAAATTAAATTTAGAATTTGTGTAATTTATCTCATAATATTTTTTCTAATTATATTTTTTTAATTCAGTGGACATAGAATTTCCAAAATATGATTATCATAAATTACTTTTAACTATAAATGTGCAGTTTTATATGTATGGCATATTTGTGCATATGTGCACATTTACATATGTATGACACTTAGAAAAAGCTGATAGCTTAGATATTGTAAATGGAAAGCCACAAACATATCTCAAAATTACTTGAAAAAAATGAAGGAGAAAAGTGTTGTATGTCAATGCACTGTGCATTAATTTAGATAAAATAGAGCTTTATAATTTGTACCTTGTTTTTCTATCCAATATAGTGATAAGGTCTAGGAAATATATAAAAACCAAAATTCTTCCTCATAGTCACCATGTTAGTGAAAGTTAAACCAGCATCTTTGAAGGATTGATTTCATTAATAATTTTACCAGATAAAGCAGGTGACCTCATACAGCCATGCAGTCTCCAGATTCCTGGGTAGGACACACAGGAAATTTTTTTTTAGTGGTTAGCTACATCCATAATATTTGTTAAAGAGGAAAAGAAGCTTTAAAAGTCATTTTGTAAATTATTCCATATACACTTACAAGCTCTCAATTTAAGAACTGTGTGACTTGCTAGTATAATTTCATCACTTAAACACATTATTGTTACAATATATCAAAATGATTTATTTTGTTGTACACTTTTAATTAAGGTACATCTCCTCTCTCATTAATGCATATTTTGCCTAAATACATGCTTTAATGCTATAAAAGATAAGCCATATATATGAATTAACAGAATACCATAACATGAGCAATAAATAACTTCTTAAACATACTTGAAAGGCTAACTACTGAACTTAATTATATGACATATGTAAATTAAAATTGTTGCTGCATATATATTATTAACTGAGAATAATTCACACATTTTAACACACAGCAGAATATAAAGTAATCTTACATAAATGAACATATGCATGCATGTGCCTTTGTGTATCAAATGGAAGATAATTTAGAAAAGCTGTGTATCTTACAGAAACGAATGTTGTAAATCAAATATCCAGCTAAAAATCAGATGCCATGTAGATGCCTTAAAATTTTGACTGCCATTATTATATTTTAATAAGAATTATTATAGTCTTCACTATTGCATTTATTTATTATGATTATTTATTTATTTGAAAGCAGAGAGATAGAATAGCGACAGACAGAGAGAATGGGCGTGCCAGGGCCTCCAGCCATTGCAAACTTACTCCCGATGCAAGCCCCATTTTGTGCATCTGGCTTTACCTTGACACTAGGGAAGTGAATCTGGATCATTAGGCTTTGTAAGATGCGCCTCAACTGCTGAGCCGTCTCTCCAGCCTTGGTTGAGATACTCCACACCACAGAAACCGTGAGTGGTGATACACAGCGATACTCCTAGGAGTTCACAGGCAGAAGTAGGAAATTTTGAGTTTAAAATCATTCTCGGCTGTATGGAGAGTTCTAGGCCAGACCGCGATACATGAGATCTAAAACAAAGGAGCTCAGACCTTATCAATCATTTGTGCAATCCATTCAACTCTCTTTATGCTACAATCATTCATGGAATAGTTGTATGCTGATGTTGTGAATGAATGAAATGCTCGTCAGAAATCAATAGAAATAATGTTATCGTAGTTTTGTGCTCTGAGCATTTTAATTTTAGTGTGATAGTGAAGGGTACTTAAGACTATCACTGTTGTTCTTTGAAAAGACACTGCTACTCAAAATG
The DNA here is from genome assembly GCA_004024765.1 of Zapus hudsonius. Lineage (NCBI taxonomy): Eukaryota > Metazoa > Chordata > Mammalia > Rodentia > Dipodidae > Zapus > Zapus hudsonius. The sequence continues at coordinate 30,457 of PVHP010015584.1, forward strand.
TCAGTATATAACAGATAAGTAGGTTACATCATAAAGCAAATATGATCAAGAAGTTTGAAGTGGAAAATAAATGTTTCATTTATCAAGAATTCTTGCTGAGAAAAAATATCAGCTGAGCAATATAAAAACGTGTTTACAGATCTGGTTCTGATACGAGTTCCTCATCTTCAGAAATTCTCTTGCAGCTGCTCTTTGAATAGGCTGTCTGCACAGTGAATGCCACTTCTCGAGAAGGTTTGAATTTTCTTTTGAGGGTTTTGAGGGTTTGGGGCACAAGGTTTCATATTGCAGCCTAGTCTCAAACTCACTGTGTACTGAAGATGACCATGAACTTCTGATCCTCCTACATCCACCTCTCAAGTACTAGGATACAGGCATGTGACAACATGCCTGGCTTTATTTTATATAATAACATTTTGAGCCTGATGTCCTGTTACAAAGCAGTGACTCCAAATGAATTTTAACTATAGTCACATGCAGTCGTTATAGATCATATATAACTTTTTCCACCTTTTTTCCACTTTTAGCAGATGATCACTCATAAATAATCTCCTTAGAGGAGTCCTATTAGATAATAAGTGTGCAGACACTTTTCTTGCATCACAGTTTGCAAATTCTTAAGGATAGATTAACTTTGGCTATTTTCAATTTGTCATTTCAGTAGCCATTTCTTCAACTCACGTAGAAACTCATTCTATTCAGTGTCTTCCTTATTATAATAGCAGGTATTTCTCATTTAAATAGAACATTATCATAACTCATATGTTAAATACATAGCTATTTAATAATCTATTCTGGAAAAATACAACACCACCTACTACCAATTTTTCAGCTACTTATTAGAAAATGAAATTTTATGTTTGTTTTAGCCACAGTCATGATTTCCTGCAACCAGATAATTTTATACACATCTCTTTTGAATGGATTGCACATGATTGCTATAGACTCCATTGACCTTTGTCCTCTTTTATAACCTAAATTTTATACTTGCTATTTATAATATGCTGATGACCATTTTTCATAGCTAGAAAATTAAAGTTTAGCAAAATCATTTGTTAATATTTTAAACACATTCCTACATATCCACATGTCCTAGAATGAAAGAGCTGTTACACTACCCTACATGGGAGCATGTCTAATTAGGCTTCAGTGCTTTGTTATTGAAATAAAGTATATACATTTTGTTTGTTGTTATTATTGCAGAAGCAAAGTACCTTAAAAGTAATTCATTAATTTCTAAGCTACACTTCTTTTTTTTATTTTAAAGATACTTAGAATCTGAGAAAATGGTTCAGTGGAAAGTGATTAGCATACAAGTGGGAGAAGTTGAGTTCATATCTCCAACTCTCACGGAAGTGCTGAGTAGGCATGGAGACCACTTGTAGTCCCAGTGCTTGGGAGACAGAGTCAGAAGATCCATGAGACCAGCTGGATAGCTGAACTAGCCATTGGGCTATCTTGCAGTTCCAATTGAGAGAAATTATCTCAAAATATAGGTAGAGCTAGTGAATGGACTGAAGACACCTGACATCAACTTCAGACTCCCCACCCTATACACACACACATACACATGCACTCCCCACACACATACAGATATACATGAAAAAATACTTAACACATTCCATATTCAGTTACTTTCTCATTTCTGGGATAAACACCCAACCGGAAGCAGCTTATGGGAGGAAAGGGTTGATTTCATGCTTACAAAATCCAGGGGAAACATAATCAGTGATGGAAGAAGCTGACTCACTTCCAAAGATGCATAGCAGAGGCACCATCAACAGCCAGCAAGCATGAACTGCCAGGTCTCTACTGCTCTAAACACACCTTGGGGCTGAAATGAAAGATCCACCCCCAGTGACACCTCCTCCAGTAGGGCTTTGCCTGCTGGAGACCCAGGTTGCAAACTTAATCAAAAATTCCTGAGGCTATGGGGACATACACTCACATTCAAACTACCAAACTACCATACATACTGATATGGTATAATAGCAAAATTCTTCCTTAAAAGGCAAGTGTATTATTATGAAACTTTGATAGTGTTCTAAAGAATATTTACACTTTTTTATTATATAACAGAAATTTGACAAATGTTGAAAGGTTTAGCAAATAGAAATGTACCATTAAAAGTTGTTTTAGAGGCTGGAGAAATGGCTCCATGGTTAAGACAAAGATTGAAAGATCCCCTAGATCCCACATAAAGCCAGATGCACAAAGTGACACATGCATCTGGAGTTCCTTTGCATTGGCTGAAGTCCCTGGAGTATCCATTCTCATATATTTTCATGTTCTCTCTCTCTCTCTCTCTCTCTCTCTCTCTCTCTCTCTCTCTCTCTCTCTCTCTCTCTCTCCCCTCTCTTTCCTTGGAAATAAATAAAACGTCTTTTTTAAAAAGTAGTTTCAAGCCGGGCGTGGTGGTGCAAGCCTTTAATCCCAGCACTCTGGAGGCAGAGGTAGGAGGATCGCCATGAGTTCAAGGCCATCCTGAGACTACACAGTGAATTCCAGGTCAGCCTGGACTAGAGCGAGCCACTACCTCGAAAAACAAACAAAAAAAAAAGTAGTTTCATTCTTGATCACCCCATCTCCCTTCAATGTATTCTTATAAATAAATGTATCTTCCTACTTCATTCTTTTCAATACCACTGGAACATTTAAGTGTAGTTATTGATGACTAGTATAAATAAAGTACTTTTAAATATCAAAATAAAATTTGTTATCTTCATTAGCATTCTAGCTATCACATATAAAATAATGTCTCTTCATAATATGTAATGGATTTTGTCATAGTAAAATGTCATGTTTGAGGTTTTAATTATGATCAAAATTACCCATGTTGTATTTCAACAGAAGTGAGAAACCACATTATAAAAATAAACATCCCGTCTGTGTCAGATACTTTCCCATTACTGTGATCTAATACTTGACCAGGATCAGCTTCGAAGGGTTTATTTGGCTTGTAATTTGAGAGAACATGGTCCATCTTGGTGTAAAAATGCAGCTGCAGAAGCATGTTGCCTCTGATCACATGGCTCCTGCAGTCAGGAAGCCAAGTGTGATGAGTGCTGATGTTCAGCTTGCTTTCTCTTTCTCATTCTGTCAAATACCCTGGCCCATGGGATGGTATTACCCACAGTTTGAGTGGGTCTTTCCACCTCGATTAGCTTAATCTAGAAAATACATCAAAGGCATGGACAGAGATTTGTCTCTTGGGTAATTCTGTATCCCACCAGGTGAATGAATAGTGGTGATTAGCCATCACAAGTCCACCTCTGGACAATGTGATAAGCAAACATTCCACTTTAAATCCACAACCTCCCATCCTTGACCCCTTAGGTTCATGGCCATCTCATAATGCAAAATGCATTTAGTCCAAATTTTAATGTTCCCAAGATCTTAAACAAACCCAATAGTATTCAAAAGTCCAAAATCTCCTCTGAGACCCAGGGCAGTTCCTTAAATGTCAGCCCCTATCAAATTAATAAACGGGTTTCAAACTTCCAATATACAGTGGCACAGAGCAATCATTCCCATTTGAAAAAGGAGGTTTGGGGGCATACCAAAGGAAGCTCACACCAAAGCTAGACTAAACACAAATCCTACAACTCCTGACATACAGATGATGATGGACGCATCTGGGCTCCACTGGTCTCCTGTAACCCTGCCCCTCCAGCTCTGCTACCTATAACACACATAGCAGCTCTGCTTGGAGCCTGCAGTTTTCACTGGAGAATGCTGCATGGTCCTGGCATCTCCAGTAGCCTGGGGTCTTCACCTTGGGTGAAAGTCCAAACTTGGGTTTCACCTTCACAGCTTCACACCATGGCCTTTCAGGCCCTCCTTGCTGCAAATTGAACCCTGCCATACATTACCTGGCCTCAGCAGGTCTCTGAAATGGAGGAATTAGACTCCATGACCTGCTCAATATTCTATCATTCATGCCTGCAAACCCAGTACCATGTGCACAACACGGACAAGTTATTCTCCCTGCTTGAGGTGGAGCCTGGCCCTCTATGCATTTCAGGCTGACCCGGAAGAAACACTTCCTTGGGATGGTTTTGAACAAATATTTCCTTCTATAGCATTCTTATTTCTGTGTTTCTGAAATGGATTTGGAGTTTCACAAGATGGGCCCTCTGAATGGTGAGGTCTTCATCTTCTGTCACCTTTGCTTTTGCCCCAGTGGAAAGTTTTATGGGTGACTTTAAATCTCTAACAATTGCAGGTGCTTTTTAACCTGCCATTTCTGTAACTGTAAACTCATTCTCCTTGACAAACTGCACATTTTCCATATCCTCCCTCTCTCCCTCTCCCTCTCCCTCTCCCTCTCTCTCTCTCTCTCTCTCTCTCTCTCTCTCTCTCTCTCTCCTCTCTTCTCTGTAGACTTGGATCATAGCAGTAACCATTAATTATGGCACAGGCTGAATGCTATCCTGTCTTGAAATTGCCATACAAATCACTGAATTTCTTTTTAGTTAAGCCTCATTCAGTTTCAGGACACTGAAGAATGTATCCAGATTCCTTTAGACAATGCGGCATGAGCTCCTCCAGCCAGTTCCTCAGATCCTTGTTTCCTCTGAAGCCTTACAAGCTGTCTCTATTTTCCATGGCACCCTGGAGTTCCCAAACTCCCATCAGAATGGCTCATTAAGCTGCTTATAGCATTCTAGGACTTCTTTCACCAAAGTTCCAAACTCTGCCACATGCCTCCTACAAACCAATTTTAGTGGACTATAAACTAGAGTCAGCTATGATAGCAATGACCTCATTATTTTTTGGTACCAATTTTTTTTTGCATTAGTCTCTTTTTTTTTACTGTTATGATCAAATACCTGACAAGAAGCAACTAAAGGGAAGAAATATTGATTCTGACTTTCCAGTTTAAAGGGAAACAGACTATCATGGTGGCAAAGGCAGGGCAGCAAGAGTTTAGTTAGGTCACACTGCGCCCATGGTTAGAGACTATGATGGTAATGTTAAATGCTGCTGGTCTCTTCCCTTTTGTTCAGCCTGAGACTCTAGCCAGTATCAACAGTTTTGGATGGCTCTTCTCACCTCAGTTAACCTAATTTTGAAGCCCTCAACTGGCATTGCCTAGGGTCAGGCGGTCCAATGGCAAAAGATCATGTTGGATGACAGAGCACATGTCACCAACTGGCCTAACTTGAGTTCAGAGGATTAATGGGCGGAGTCAGGGTTTCCCAGGCTGATATGGAGCAAAGCATAGGGTATGGTTACCTGGCATGGATCCCGGGATAATTTGCTGGGGTCATGGGGGGCACTGGCTGATGGGGAGTCATTGGCACAACTCACCTGGGATCAGGGTGTTAATGGGAAGATCCAGGTATGCTCAGGATGATCCGGAGCAAAGTAGTAGGCTTGCTTACCTGTCCTGGAACCTAGGATCAGTGGGTGGGGTCGTTGGGCACATGGGCTGGTGAAGATCATCTCCCTCCTCTGACCTTGCCTAGGGTCAGGGGTTCCCAGAACAAAAGGGTGGGTGAGAGGTCAGGACCCAGGTCACCAGCTGGCCTAACCTTGGGTCAGGGATTTAATGGTCAGAGTTGCGTCAGCACAGGTTGGTTTGAAGCAAAGTGTACTGCTTGGTTACCTGGCCTGGATCCTGGGATCATTGGGTGGGGACATGGGGTGGACAGGCTGATTGAGAGCCATGGCACAGCTCCCTAACCTGACTTTGCTCTAGTGTCAGGAGATCCAAGTGTGCAAGGGCCACAAGGGCATTTGGGATGACAGGGTGCAGGTCCCCTACCTGGCCTGGCCTGGGGTCAGCAGGTGATGGGCAGAGCTGTGGGTGGGCAGGTTGCTCTGGTGAAAAGTGGCAGACTTGCTTACCTGGCCTCCAACCCGGGGTCAGTGGGCAAGGGTGCATGGGCTGGTTGGGAACCATAGAAACACTCCCTCACCTAGCCATTCCAAGGTTCAGGGTGTCCTAGTACACAAGGTCAGGGGGGAGGGCAAGGTGCAGGTTCAGAACATGGCCTTGCTTGAGGTCAGGGTAATAATGGGCAGATCCTCAAGTGAACAGGCTGGTCTGGAGCAAAGCAGTAGGCTAGCTTACTTGGCCTGGAATCTGTAGTGAATGGGCCTGGTCATTGGTGTATGCACCAGTGGGGAGCCAAGGCAGAGCTCCTTCAACTGACATTGCCTAGGGTCAAGAGGTCCCTGAGCACAAGGCCGTGGACCTGAGGACAGGGCACAAGTCCCCTACCTCTACTCAACTGGAGTAAGGGGATTAATGGGCATTGCCATGGGTGTGCAGGTTGTTCTGGAGCCAAACCTGTGGTCTCACTTACCTGGCCTGGACCCAGGGTCAGTGGGAAGTTTCATGGAGCATACTGACTGATGGGGAACCAGGGCACAGCACCCTCACCTGGCCTTACCTATATTCAGGGAGTCCAAGCGCACAAGGGCAGTCAGGAGTTCAGGGCGCAGGTTCCCATCCTGGCCTAGCCTGGAATCAGGGGTTTAATGGGTGGATCCCAGTGTTTGTAGGCTGGACTGGAGCAAAGCAGTAGACTCTCTTACCTGTCCTGGAACCCAGGATCAGTGGTCAGGGTCTTTGGGTGCATGGGCTCGTGTGGATCCAAAGCACATCTACTTCCACTGGCCTTGCCTGGGCTCAGGGGTTCTGAGAGCACAAGGGTGGGTGGGAGTACAAGATCCAAGTCACCAGCTGGCCCAACCTAGGGTCAGGGGAATAATGGGCGGAGTTGAGGTTGCACAGGTTGTTATGGAGTAAAGTGATG
>PVHP010015585.1:0-29374 GCA_004024765.1 Zapus hudsonius
TCCCCAGGACCCACATAAGCCAGACCCTCCTCTCTCTCTCTCTCTCTCTCTCTCTCTCTCTCTCTCTCTCTCTCTCTCTCTCTCTCTCTCTCTCTCTCTCTTTCCTCTCTCTCTCTCTCCTTGAAAATTTATAAATTTAAAAAAAGAGAGAGAGAAAACAGCAGACTCTGGGGATGGGCTGAGAAACTGCAAGAAGTGCCAGCCCCCCTTGGGTTTCCCTGCCCAGGACTCTGACCTTGATCTTACAGAGGTAAGAACAGCTGCTGGGATTTTAAGATGACTGATCCCTTTTCAGTCCTGGAGACAGGAAACCATGGAAAATCAAAATGTACTTGCCCAAGTGACAGTCTATCTATAAAGGGCCTGGAACTCCAACATATAAAAATCCCAAAGCGCCCTCTGCTGGCCTCCAGTGTTAGCCTCTGCAGTATACTACATGCTCTTTTAAGTTGACCACACACAGGCCGTCTTTCATTTTCTATATATTCTCCAAATGACAAAATGAAACTCGAGCCCATAAATTTAAAAAGTTCTAAATTAGCCGGGCGTGGTGGTGCATGCCTTTAATCCCAGCACTTGGGAGGCAGAGGTAGGAGGATCACCATGAGTTCAAGGCCACCCTGAGACTACAGAGTGAATTCCAGGTCAGCCTGGGCTAGAGTGAGACCTTAGCTCGAAAAACCAAAAAAAAAAAAAAAAAAAAAAGTTCTAAATTACAGACTCTTCAGTTAATATATTTGTGTTTTCAAATATTCGACAAAATAAATCTATACACTATTTAAAAATTAATGACCAGTCATTTATAATTATCAAGATTATTGCATGAGGAATAACTGCCTTGGAAATTTTGTATTATGTATTACAAACAGCTGTATTTCAAGAATAAATATGCATCACATGTCCACATAAGGCCAAGTGCTCTAATGCTGAGCTGCACCCCAGTGGATTGACATTTTTCCTTGGTCAAAATGAAGAAACCTATAAATGCACTCTTTCGGTTGTTATACAACATTTCTAAAAAAGGGGGGAAAAAAGTGCTGTTTCTACGGCGAGCCTGACAACCTGCGCCAGGGTGATGGAGACAGACACTGAGGATACTCAAAATGCACCAGAGCAGAAACCTAGAAGCTGCTGAGAGCTCAGCACCAAAGTAGACTTAAAGTACACCCACCAAGGCTCAGGGAAACTTGTGGAAGAGGGGATGGAAAGAATGTAAGAGCCACAGGGTGGGAGGCATTGCCTACTCCCACACCGACTGCTGCTCTCAGAACCCCACAGTGAATACCAGCAATTCAACTGAGGAGGGCCCTTATGGAATGGAGACAGGGAGGAGAGAAATGATGGTGTTGATTCATGATTTGTCCATACAAAGTTTCTACTTAATAATATAAAAGTAAAGAAATAAAGAAGGCCATTCATGATAAATAATACCCTAGGTTCTACTATTTCTCAGTAAATGGTTAAGCTATAAAAATATACAAAATCCTATTGTAATATTTCCAAGATGAAATCAGAGAAATGTGAGGAAAAAGCCTATGACATGGTTGATTTAACAAATAAATATTAACTATTTTTATTGCCTTCCTTAGAGTTCTAACGCTGCCTTTTGTTTAGCTACAGTTTGTTTCTATAGTAACTCTTAATCATCAGTTGTGATGTCTCTAAACCTTTTACATGGTAAATTCTTTTCCATTAGTAAACAGTAATAAAAATATAATCCTTGTTTAGAATTTTACCATCTTCCTGAATATCCCTTAATTAGTATGCAATAGGATTAAATTCAACTCCAGCCTCATTATAAGATTTTGAATAATTAGAAGGAAAAATATGAATTCTAAGCTAAGCACGTAAGTCTTGCAGGAATTCACTGCCACCTTCAGGTTTTAATCAAAATGCATTGGGATATAACTTACTAGATTTCCAGGACACGACCCCTGGACCATGGAGAAGAAAAGTTACTTTCGTTTTAGAAAGTAAAATACTATTTAAATTGTAGCACAAATGACTTTCAGCAAACATCCTTTCAGCTGATCTTTCTGTCTCTAGTGTTCATTCAACAATGTATGATTGAAAATGCGAAGTGGACATGCATGAGGGCCTGAGACCATTCGAACTAGAGGGGGGCATGACCATGCATGCTTAGAATCCGGTACTGTGGAGGGCAGGGTGGAGGCTCCCGGTTCAGAGACTCATCTCAGGGAAATAAGTGGGTGAGCAATTAAGGACACCTGACCCAAAGATGTGCTTACATATAATATGCTGAAATCATAAATTCATCTGCAAATAATTGCAGGTACTTTGCCATCTCTACCACTAACACCACCATTCTCAGAAGTTTTCAATAACAAATAAAATCATATTTCTTTCTACATAGCTCTAAAGCACTGATCATTTAGCCTCTACCTAAAGGTCTGTTTTGCCCCTCAGTATAACCTAATGTGTAATCTTTACTAGCAGAGATGAAATGATACCATACTTCCAAAGCAGAATAATGGCAATTCATTCTTCAGAAGACTGCCACAATCTCCTGGTAAGGTCACACACCTCAGAGCCGTATCAGAAAAGGAAAGGTAAATGGACTTTAAGCCCATTGCTATGTAACTCTTGATTTAACGTTAATGTGTCTTGAAAGAGAACACTAGATTCAACTTCTGGAGAAAAGAAATACGACCTTGATAAATTTTAGGGTTTTTTAAATGTATTTTTTATTTACTTGAGACAGAATGAGGCAGACAGAGTATGGGTGTGCCAGGGCCCCCTGCTGCTATAAACAAATTCCAGATGCATGAGCCATTTTGGTCATCTGGCTTTATGTGGGCACTGGGGGATCAAATCGGGGCCATCAGGTGTTGAAAGCAAGCACCTTCAACACTGAGTCATCTCTCCAGCCCAGGTTTAGTTTTATTTTTCTTTGTTTTGTTTTGAGATAGGGTCTCACTCCAGCCCAGGCTGACCTGGAATTCACTGATTAGTCTCAGACCTTAAACGCATGGTAATCTTCCTACCTCTGCCTCACAAGTGCTGTGATTAACCTTCCCATTTTGTTTTGAACATGAAAAATGTTAATGACCTTCAGTACATTAAACATGGGTCCTGGCATAAAGTCAGGCACTCAAGTACTTTTATCGCTGGATGCCCGTTAAGTCAAGGGCCACAATGTTCCAATAGACTGGCCACAGTAGCAAGATACATAAGTCTATACAGAGTACTTAGGAGCTGTGAAAGGAAAAACTGTCCCACGTGGACCAATGGGGGAACAGCCCCACATCCCCCATGATGCACCAGCCATAGTGCCTGTGGTTCACCCATAAACAAGGCTCATGCATTTTCTCTAACTCTAGTTGATCTTTTGTGGGTTTTTTTTAATGGAGTGTCATGAATTTTTATTTGCAAGGAGAAAGGGGGGAAGAGAATGGGTGTGCCAGGGCCTCTAGCTGCTGCAAATGATCCCTAGACACATGTGCCACTTTGTGTGCCTGGCTTTATGTGGGTACTGGGTCATTAGTCTCTGCAGGAAAGTGCCTTAACCAGAGCCATCTCTCCAGCCTGTTCTTTTTATTCCTTTAGATCTCTTCGCCTTTGGAAAATAAAATGCCTTACATTCCAATTTGATGACAGACTGTATAAATCCTAACTAATATAATCACTCCATATCCATTTTCTATGTAAGAGAAATTCATTTTCATTCAGTTTATGGCACTATCCTCACTGGATACAAAAACAAAATCTTAAAAATAATGGCCAGTTACCCGGTTTTTCTTTTTTTGTTTGTTTGTTTTTTGGTACTAAAACAAACTGTTTATTTCCACACCTAGGTAACCAGCCCTTCCCTCAAACTCTATCACTGCTTCTTTAGCTGAAAAGAGAACATTTTGCAGTTTTATGAGTGACCAGCCAAGGGCCCTTTAGCTCACTGCCCTCCTGTTAAGCATTTCTATGCACTTTTACCTGTCGTATACTCATTTTTTTTATTGTCCATATGAGTTACATTATTTAATGGGCAAACAATGAGTTGTTATCCCCAGTTCCCTTTTTTTAATCTTTATGTGCAAGAGAGGAGAGTGAGTATGGGCATGCCATGGCCTCCTAACACTGCAAACAAACCAGATGCATCCACCACTTTATGTATCTGGCTTTACATGGGTACTGGAGAATGGAACCTGGGCCATCAGGCTTTGCAAGCAACTGCTTTAACCACCAAGACACCTCCCCAGCCCATTTTTCTTTTTAAACAACTACCGATGAGATGTCATATACGTGGTTCTGAGTAACAATATGCACATCAACATACACAACAACTTTCATTTTATTTATTTTAGGGTATTGGCCTTACTATATAGCTGAGGCTAGCCTTGACTTCCTGATCTTTCTGCTTCTACTACCTAAGTGCTGGATTACAGTGCATACCTGTACATACCATGCCCAGCAATAACTGACTTTTACATGAAGATTGAAATGAAACTACTTGGCACCCCAGTCCATCAATATGAACAAAGAGAAAAGAGATGAATGGCATGTATACCGCCTATGTTTGCTAGTAATTATTAGGTAGTTAAGTGATGGCTGGTACTTTTTTTTTTTTTTTTGGATTTTCAAAGTAGGGTCTCACTCTAGCCCAGGCTGACCTAGAATTCACTATGTAGTCTCAGGCTGGCCTCAAGCTCACGGCAATCCTCCTACCTCTGCCTCCCGAGTGCTGGGATTAAAGGTGTGCACCTCCACGCTCAGCTGGTTGGTACTTGGTTGTGGATTCTTTTGAAATGTGCAATGGCAGGACAAGGTGGGCTCAATGCGAAGAACCAGGAGCCGTGGCAGGAAAGACGCAGATGATGACAGAAACTGATCCTAACCAAAGCAGTAGCAGCAGCTCTTACACCACATTTCAGAGTTCCTAATGACTCTTCGAAACTAAACCTATGACCAGAACACTCAGGAGAATATTTTATAACACCGTAAGTCACTGACAAGTGTATGCTTACCTAGATAGTAAATATGATACAAATATCAAAGTTTTCACAGTAAATATATTAAATCATAGTTTGGTTTTTTTAAATAAAAGACTTCCTGGTTAAAATTTCAAAACTCATACAATACGCTTGTAAAAATGTAACATACCAGCCGGGCATGGTGGCACATGCCTTTAATCCCAGCACTTGGGAGGCAGAGGTAGGCCAGCCTGGAACTACAGAATAAGTTCCAGGTCAGTCTGGGCTAGAGTGAGAGTTGAAAAACAAAATGTAACATACTACACGTATATTTTTAGTTAAGAATAAATTAGCTGGCGTGGACATCAAAATATACCTTCTAAAGAGGTCTAAGAGAAACAAAGACATTTGAGCAGTGCTCCCCATCTATCCATACAGCTTGATTCAAGTCCTTCTAAGAAGTCATGCTGTCAAATATCTAATATGTGTAAATAAGAAGACACTACAAGTGACCCTCAAACACAGCTTTTTATTACATACTAAATTTAAAAATACAAATCTCAATAAAAATGCTTATCAAACATTGTATATATAAGTACAGTCAAATACTATTGGATTATGCCATTATGTACAATTGCTAAAGTTGTTTAGAAACAGAACAAAGCACATAACTTTGCTGATACTGAATTTCAGAACTCAAACATTGTAAATTTGGCAACTGTGAAGTAGTGATCTGCACAGAATGTTTGCAGAGGTAACACACTAAGAAACAAACGGAGTCATGCAGCTGCTCCTGGCTGTGTTCGTGGGTAGACTAGACTGCTTCCTTCTCCTCGTTAAGTATCACTGTTAGCAGAAATTAAAGTGCACAGACCACCAGGAATACTTGGTTTGGTCGTACCCTGAATACATACTACAGCCAACAATGCTGCCATATTGAGGGCTTCAGTTCTTTGCACTGCTCCTGAGGCTTTGGAAGTGTGTGGCTAAGGGAAGGGAGGCCAACATTTTCTAAATTGCACCAAATGGCCTTAAAGTATAAAAAAACAAAGATTTATTTTGAGAATAGGTTCAAGGAAATTATCCATGTCTATATTGACCTAGCAATAAAATCAGACTAAGGATCTAGTTTTGCCTCTGGAAAATGCTTTCTAAAACTATTCTTTTCAAAAGGTCAGACATATACAGCAAGCACCACAATACTGTCAGTTACTGTTCACCACTTCTACACTGCATCATAAATACCAGGCATAAACACCTGCCCTCTAAAGGGTCACAGGAAATACAGGTAGAAACATGTTCACACTTGACACTAATTTTACTAATTAACATCAAGTATAGTTTTTGAAAATAGGTCACCACCATCCAATCAAGGAATAGGAGAAGGAAAACTAGTCTACAAAAGTGCTCCTTTTACCTTTCAAACCCAGTAGTTTAATTTTGGGTAAAACAAGATTGTAAGCTTAGGCCACCAGTTTTAAATAAGCTGATGATGCCATACATACATACTCACATATACATGTGTAAATTTCAATTCTGATTTAAACTAACATACTAGTACAAATCATGTATAGGAAACATTTTACCAGTCTTTCTTATTTACAAGCATAGTGAGTGACAAATATGAAAATTTAAAAACTTGCAGAGAAACAAAACCATGGTTCCCTAAGATGAGAGACATAATTTTAAAAATGTTAAAAAGAAATACCTATCAAATATACCTATTTGCCACTGGACCTATGAGGCAAATAAATGTAATAATCATGATTAAATTTTTATTTCTATTTCTTTTAATAATGTATCAATATGCGGTCTACTTACAGCACTGCCTAGATTCTCTCATGATTTTATAAGATTAAGTTACTGAACATGTTTTCTACTCCCATGGCACATTACATTTGGTAACACTAATAAGGTAGATTTATATAACACTTAAATCATGATTACGAATGTTTAATTGAATATTTTCCTTTCTGTAGCTGTGAAATGTAAAGCTTAGATTTGCTTCCATCAGGCCTCTTAAACCAAACTTCATCATGGTTAATTGTTGTAATTACAGCACTGAAAAGGAAAAAAAAAAAAAGAATGAATTACAATATGCCTTCGTAACTTATTTTATTATTATTGGGGTTTTTTTTTTTCCTTCTTCTTTTGAGACAAGGTCTTGCTACAGAGCCCAAACTGACATGGAGCTTCATTTTCTTCTGCCTCAGTCTCCCAAATTCTGGGAGTACAGACATACACAGGCCCAGCTTTCCTTACATCGTGTTAAGATTACTAGCTTTAAGACCCAAGACGCTGAACAGTAGATTACCAGAATGTTACACTGAAGTAAATATCATTCACTGACATGTAACATATACCATCCTTTCTTTTCTTAAGAGAACTGATAACTTTACTTTCTTTCAGAGCTGCAGCCATGTGCTGCATACCAACATAAAACCACAGCATAAAATAATACTGAGGCTAAAAAATGACTAGTTAAGTTGCATTTGTCAAACTCCTGTAGCACAATGCATTCTTCATGTCTGTGGAAGGCTGGTGCACAGAAACCTAATGTGCTACCAGCCATGAAAGTAGAGCATGTACAATTATACAAAGTAATACTTGTTAGTGAAAATAAATACTTTATTTCTTGCCTATGCACTCTATTATGCAATATTATATTAATGGTACTGGAGATGGAACTCAGGGCCTTGTGCATGGCAGGCAACTACTCTACCACTGAGCTACATTACTAGCCCTCTATTAGACTAGCTATTGTGTTGTTAATTTAGAATACATTCCTTCTAATTATTTTTTAAATATTTTACTTATTTATTTGTAAGAAGAGAGAGAGAGAGAAAAAGAGAGAGAATGGGCATGCCAGGGCCTCTAGCCACTACAAACAAACTCCAGATGCTTGTGTGCCACTTTGTGCATCTGGCTTGTTATGGGTACTGGGGAATTGAACACAGGTCACCAAGTTTTGTAGGCAAGCACCTTAACCACTGGGCAATCTCTCCAACCCCCTTCTAATTATTATTATTGTTTGTTTGCAAAGCCTCAGAGCCTGGGTTCAATTCCCCACTACCACATAAAGTCAGATGCACAAAGTGGCTCATGTATCTCGAGTCTGTGTGTAGTGGCAGGAGGCCCTGGCATGACTATTCTGCCTATTCTGTCTGTCTCTCTCTCTCTCTCTCTCTCGCTCTCTCGCTCTCTCGCTCTCTCTCTTCCTCTCTCTCTCTCCTTGCAAATAAACAAATAATTAATATTTTTTAAAGTTACTATATACTGTTACTGAAATCCAAAAAATTTAAACATGAAATTATAATCCAATTACACTACACTTGAAAAATAAGTATTTAAACTAAACTCACTTTATTTACCACTGTTACCTAGAAAAAGGTAGTTTCTTGCTATAGGAGGAGGCTGCTATTCTGAGAAGTTAATCCTACACTACAATGTTTCATTAGTAGTGTCAAAAGGCTATGACTAGATAAAACTTAGATACTAAATAATTACATAAGCCTTAATTAAAGTAGAGTTTAAAATTTTTTAAGTAATTTCCAGTTTCAAGTTATATTTTACTATTACTCGTATGGTTTGCATTAATTTTCTATTTCTTTCCTGCTTTAATTATTTAATCCAAAACACTATAATAGACCAAAAAGAGCTAAGGATTAATACGTCCACCAAAAATTCATAATAGTCTGGTTTAAAGGTCTTAACATTGTTATAACAGCCATCATAACAATTAATGCACTCTAAGAACACAAACAAGATCGTTTGCAAGAATAAACAGCTCCAAGCATTTCACTTGTGACAATGTTTGTGCCCATAAACCTAGTGTGAAGTCTAGTGAGCAAACATTAACAGTTATGCACACATATAAATCAAACCATACACATGTCAAGCGACAAAGGGATCCACGAGCAACCAATGCCAGCGATCGGCTTCTCACCTGGTAGGACACTCATCTTTCCTATCAATGCAGATCGTCTGTCCACGTATGTACCACTCGCCGTCATAATACAGTCTTCCCTCCTCGGATCTAGCACTGTGCAGATGCTTTTCTAGCTTCACAGGCGCTAAAGGGATCAGTTCAAAAACTGTTACATTAATAAGACATTGTCAGAACAGGAGTCAGAACCGCAGACAACACACGTATAGACGTGAGAAATACTACAAATTTGCTTTTTAAAGTTGGTATCTTCTTTTTCAAAATATTTTTACTTATTTATTTGCAAGCAGAGGGAGAGAGAAGGGGACCCTAACCATGTCAGGGCCTCCTACTGCTGCAAACGAATGCCAGATGCATGTGCCACTCTGCATCTGGCTTTATGTGGATACTGGGCAATCAAACCAAGCCTTTAGGCTTTACAAGCAAACACTTTAGCCGTTGAGCCATAGCTCCAGCCCTGACTAGCACCATTTTAAAATTGTATTGAAAATACTGGGACTGGAGAGATGGTTTAGTGGTTAAAGGCACTTTCCTGCAAAGTCTAACAGCCTGGGTTCAATTCCCTGGTACCCATTAAAGTCAGATACACAAAATGGTACATGCATCTGAGGTTAATTTGCAGTTGCAAGAGGCCCTGATGTACCCATTCATTCATTCTCTGTGTGTGTGCTTACAAACAAATAAATACAATTTTTTTTTCAAAAAGAAAATATTAATTGGCATATTTCCACTGAAAATTATACTTTTCATATTTTCTCCCTGTAAGGTACCGAACACTTGCAAAGAAGCAGAATTAATGTGTCTTTTGAGAGGACCCAAGAACTTTAATTCTAAAATGGGAATAATCCTAAGTAGAACTTCCAGAAATGGTTTTACTTAAACAAACAACTAATGCAGGGAAAACCTGTTCATTTCAAAAGCACACTGTCAAAACTCACACCACCAAGTAGATGTGTCTTCATCAATGAAATGCCACTTCATTAGAGAAGTCTTCCCTAACCACTCTACCCACTCCTCAGTCAGTCAACATCACAACTTTCCATTACTTCACAGTCACTATTATCATGGGGGACTAGCTCATTCATTGATATATATCACTCGACTCCCCCAAGGAGGCTCCCTATTGGGTCTGGTATGGAGAGAGTGGTCAGTAAGTAGGCATGCATTTGTTTTTTATTCATTCATTAAATGTCTGAGTATACCTATATACAATGAACAGTGTTGAATGCTGAAAAAAAAATACTAAAAGACATATGGTGCCACTTCATGATGCTTACAATCCCAACAAGAGCTGGGCAAGGTGGCGCACACCTTTAACCCCAGCACTCAGGAAGCCAAGGTAAGAGGATTGCCACTGAGTTCGAGGCCAGCCTGAGACTACATAGTGAATACTAGATCAGCCTGGGATACAGCGAGATCCTATCTCAGGGGAAAAAAAAAAAGATTAGAAAAGCTCACTAAACATGAAACAAAGCAGTGAATATCCACCACAACTTTGAAAGTCATTTTAGACTTTCAAAAAAAGCCAAGAATATGGTTTTTTTTTGAGACATGGTCTCATGTAGCTCAGGCTAGCCTAGAATTTGTAGCCATCCTTCTGTCTCAGCCCCCAGAATAAGAAGGATTACAAGTGTGAGCCACCACATCTGGTTCAAGAACGAATAATTTTGATGTGTTTTTTTAAAACACACAACTCCCAGCACTCAAGAGACAAAGACATTTTGAGTTGAAGGATAGCCTGAGCTACTTAGTGAAATTTTGTTTCAAAACAAAACATGCCAATCTTTGAGATGAATAAATGTACTGAGATTCCACTGTCAGCATTCTAATCTCTGCTCAGAAAATACACATGTAAGAAATGTAACAGACACCTCCAGGGGATTCACAGACTCCCTGAAACCAAACTACAAACCCTTGACACTTTACTTATTTATTTAGCGTGTTGGGGGGGGGAGGGGTCATGCCAGGGCCTTTTGTCAAGGCAAACAAACATGTGCCAATTTTCAAGTCTGACGTGGGAATTGAACCCAGGCCAGCAGGCTTTGTAAGCAAGCACCTTTAACCAGTGAGCCATCACCCAGTCTCTGAGTAAACACCTTTTGAGTTAGAGATCTAGTATTAGTAGGAGCAATATGACTGAACATGGAAAGAAGAACCATATGGCATCTGAACATTCTAGAACTCTTATTTGAAGCAGCAGGCTCAGAATTTCTTGGATTTCAGAGCTCATTGACTAAATAAAACCACTAACAGGGATGCTTCTTAATAGACTGATGATTTAACCACCTTGATCCAACAAAGCTCCACAGATTCTCACAAATCAGGACTTACGTTCTGTTTTCACACGGTGTGGACCCAGGGTAGCCATTGCCTTTAAGAAAGTGGGGAGAGGGGATGTAGAGAGATATGAGTTCAGGCAGGAAATACATTTTGTTATCTATTAAATATGTACAGATATGTTGGCTCAGAATAAAATAAAACACAAGATTGGCTGCTCTAATCATTTACTTTCTAGTGCTGGGATTGAGCCCTATACACGCACGACAGGCAAGTTTTCTACCATGGACTGCATAACTAGTCCTCTAATAAACTGAGAATGCCCTAAAGAGCCAGACATGGTGGCACACGACTTTAATCTCAGCACTTGGGAGGCAGAGGGAAGAGGATAGCTATGAGTCTGAGGCCAGCCTAGCCTGGTACTACAGAGTGAGTGCCAGGTCAGACTGGGCTACAGTGAGACCCTACCTTGAAAAAAACTAACAACAACAAAAAAATATACATAAAGAGTAATAATTTCTCCAATAGGCAATATCTGAAATAATTTCTCTATAATAAAAAATTTATAAAAAGGGACAACTTTAAGAAAGGTCAGTTTCAAGACAGGCCTGGTGGCACAGACTTGTAGTCACAGCTACTCAGAAGGCTACGGTATAAGAGGATCATAATTCCACTGTCAGCCTGAGCAGCCTAGTAACAACCTGTATCAAAATAAAAATACAGGATGAGGAGATGGCCCAGCAGTTAAAGGCACTTATTTGCAAAGCCTGATGTCCTGGGTTCAATTTGCCAGTACCCACATAAAGCCAGAACGCACAAAGTGGCACATGCAATCTGCAGTTCATTTGCAATGGCAAGAGGACCGTTTATATTCTCTCTCCTCCCTGGAAAATAAATAAAATAGAAAAAAATAGAAAAAATTTAAATACAAAAGTACAAAATACAAAAAATAAATAGTAAGAAACAAATTGAGAATGGTAGCACATGCCTTTAGTCCCAGCACTCAAGGGACTGAGGTAGGAAGATTGTCATTGAGTTTGAGAGCAGCCTGGGGCTACAGAGTGAGTTCTAGATCAACATGGGATAGAGTGAGAACCTGCCTCATAAAAACCAAAAATAATAACAACAATAATATAAAAATGGCCTAGAGATAGATACAGTTCAGTGGCAAAGCACTTGCCAATTCATTCCCCAATACCTCAAAAAAAGGGGGGAGGGGCTGGGGAGATAGTTCAGTAGTGAAAGGTGCTAGATGGCAAAGCTTACCAGGCTGGGTTCAATTCTCGAGACAACACACATAAAGCCAGATAGGCATTTGTTTGCAGTGGCAAGAGACCCTGGTGTGCTCACACACACATACAAATCAATAAAAAGGTTTTTTTTCTGAGTTCACAAGTAGGAAAAAAAGCTTATCAATTCATTAACAATGGAATAGAAGAAACACAATAAGGTTCAAATGCTCACTTTTTTTTTCCCTGTTGAACAAGTATTTTTTGAGTGCCTCTATATGCCAGAAACAGGCAAAGCAGCAGCCAAGAAAGCCAAAACTACTGGGGCAAAATGAACACATGCTTTTCTGTACTCTTGTATGAATTATTAATTACATTATTATAGAAAAATATAAACTGCTGACCTGTCTCTAATTCTTAAAATATTCTTTCAGTCCCCAGTAAAGCAAAATATATTTACCATATATACTTAGAAATTTTAGTGAATAAAATCTTAAAAGTAGACAATAAAAATAAAATTCTGGTCCATCATTTTCTTCATCCATACCTTTCTAATTGTTGTCCAGTCCTCAAGAATATCGAGATCTTGCAGCATATAAACGATATATGGACGTTAAGAAGTCAAGGGCAACTTAGTTGTGAGATATCATGCACTTTGGTAGCATAGTAGGTGAGGCAAGATCTTGGGATCAAGGTCAGTCTGAACTACATAAAGACTGTCACATAAACAGACCCCCAAAATAATACAGGCTATTGCCATGGTCCTTGGCTGCCCACCAGGACTGAAAGGTAAAACCTTATTGCTAAAGACACCACACCTGACAAGTTCAGGACATAGAGTAATCAAGCAGGATCGGAGGCAAAAGCTTCCTTCCTGCTGGGTAGTTTACACAGTGCCAGAAGGCTGCTGGTGGAGAAAAGTCATCAACAATACCACCCTCAGAGAATCTTCCATTATACAATATTGATGCAAGAGGTGTCCTCCAGTGGCATGAAGGTTATGGGGGTAACCAACAGCTCTATTATTGAATTTGAGAACCATTCCACAGGAAGGAATGCATGCCTAATACTAAAAACCAGGTCAAAAGTCCACGGCTAAGGATCTCGAGAGATGGCTCAGCAGTTAAAAGTACTAACCTGCAAAGGATGACTAAATTTCTTCTCCCTTACCCCTCTTAATTATATCTTCGGACTTCAATCATTTTATAAATCATCTTTTGCTTATTACAGGACCATTTAAATAAGGTCAATATGCATGAGCTTATGTTGTAAAGGTATGCACAATGCAAAAATGTGCATCTAAGAGAAAAACCAGGAGATTTAGAAAAAGATATCTGAAACAACAACTGGCTTCTTTTTGTCGGGACTGAAAGGATCCTTCCTCTTTTTTCTTGACTGAAGCTCATCATTCCACAGCTCTGGAAAGTAAATGAGAAGTGTTAGCTCATTTCTGGTGGGGACACGCAGGACAAGCGCAACATGATTTCATGGCTGTTCTTTGCTTACTTATAAAACAGTACAAATAACATACAAACATGTGTTACATGTAAAACTACCACAAACAGACACGCAATGGTATATCATTTCATGACCAACCATTTATGAATTTTCCATTGGCTTTTTAAGCAAAAATCAAGTTGGCATTAGTGACTAATAATTGCTGTTTATAGACATGTTATAAAATATATAACAAATGCATCATCTCACCTAATCCTCAAAACTACTTCTGAGGTAGATATTCTTACTACTTCTTGTTGACAGCAAAGAAATTGATTTAGAAAAATTAAGTGAATGGCATGGCTATCCAACTAGTGGGCAGAGGAATATTGGCACTGGCCCCAGCATGTCTGCCTTCACTAAGCCTATTCTATACCAGAGAATAAAATTTACATTACATAAAATACAGAGGCTGGGAAGATACTTGCTTGCAAAGCCTACTGGCCTGGATTCATTTCCCAAGCCACCCATATAAGCCGGATGTGAAAAGTGGCCCAAGCTCCTGGTGTGTTTGCAATGGCAAGAGGCCCTGGTGCACTCATACACACACACAAATAAATTTTAAGTTTTTTTTTTAAATATACACTCAAGAACTGTGGTACTATCTAATAAATTTCTGCCTGATATAGATCTTCCTAGAATCCCCCTTGTGATGGTTAGGTTTTGTTGTCAACTTGATCTTTTTAATTATCTTGGGTGGGTCTCTGAGGATGTTTACAGGAAGGCAGCCTCTCAGTAGGGGGCAAGATGTAAAGAAGCTCAAAGAAGCTAGACATAAAATCCTTTCCTGTGTGGGCAATGCAAGTAAAGAAATTTCAGAGACTAAGGAAGCCATTAAGTCTAGGGAAGGGTTGTAAGACTCCACCCTAAGGCTATGTAAAGGGAAAAAAATTCTCTCCTTGGCTCTCCTGCCTGTTTGCTGTTCTATGTGTATGGTGTTGGTGATGGGTTTCTCTCTCTGCTTGTACCTGTGAAAGGGGAGCAGCCTCTTTTGCATTCTGGAACTTCCCCTGTATCAACAGCTACAAATAAATCCTTTCCTCCCATAAGCTGTGCCTACTTTGAAGATTCATCCCAGTGGCATGTGGCTGAGTGCCACACCCCTGCAACAGCCAATCTCACATAAGCCTGTTCTAATTCTCAGACCAAGATCAAAAACCCACTACCCTAGAGCATCTATCCTGGTCCAAAGAGAAAAGGCCTGCATTCCTCTTCCCCACTGACAATCTTTCAAGACTTGGACAGAACACACACCCTGACTGTCTTCCAGTACCATTCCCACGGGAGCTTCCTGTCACTTTTCATGGCTCCACTTTTTACATCTTCCTTAAAGTGGGAGTTCAAATCAATGCAATCTGATGGAATGTCCCTCCTGTTGGGACACTATGAGAGAGACAGGACGTCGAAGCCCTGACCTGAGGTAATGTCAATGCTGTGCCTGTCCTCCTCCAGCCTTCTTATCTTCTCCTCGAGCTCACTCTGGACTGTATCATACAGCAGAAGCTTTTCACTCTAGAGAAAAACATACTTAAGTAGAAAGAAAGAAAACACCAGTTCACCTTTGCTAATACCAAAAAATTTAAAATATTTTAATATTTGGTGGTTGTGGGGGGGTTTTGTTTGTTTTACAAGATAGTCTCACTCTAGCCCTGGCTGACCTGGAACTCACTATGTAGTCTCAGGGTGGCCTCGAGTTCATGGCAATCTTCCTACCTATGCCTCCCAAGTGCTGGGATCAAAGGTGTGCACCACCACACCCGTCTGGTATTTTCAGTTAACTTGTTTCCCCTGTATTGATCTGAATTAGATGTTCCCCATAAACTCAAGTGTTCTGAATGCTGGAGGCAATTTGAGAATTGGAGCCTTGCTGGAGGAATGCGTTGTTGGGGGCAGGCAGGCTTATGGCCAGCTTCCCCTTGCCAATGTTTGGCACACTCTCCTGTTGCTGTTGTCCACCTGATGTTGACCAGGAGGTGATATCCAGTTCATGACGTGTTTTCCCTGTCATGATGGAGCTTCCCCTCAAGTCTGTAAACCAAAATAAACCCTTTCCTCTGAAAAGCTGCTTTTGGTCAGGTGCTTTGTGCCAGCAATGAGACAGTAATTAGAGCACCCCCTTATTGCAAGGCTAGTGTATTGCAAGACTCTACAACACAGATGCATTCTCAGGCCCTCAATTTAAATTTCTTAAAATGTCAAATGTATAAAAAAATTAAACTAGGAAATACGGCACATAAATACAGATTACACAAATTTACATACAGCTAAATTAGGGCTGCAGTGATGGCTCAGCAGCTAAGGCAAGCTTTTATGGCCTCCTTTGCATATATATGCAGGCCCCACCTAACAGAAAGCTTGTTATATATACTCAATCATTATAAAATAGATCACATTTTCACATAGGAATGATTAGTTAGGTTTTCATTGTCTCCACGTCATATTAAAACATAACAATAAATCACAAGAGAAAAAGTCAGGTACAAGTTTAAGTTTGGTGGTGCAAGGCAACTCTCAGCTGGGTCTTCACCTTCCAGCTCCTAAAGACAGGGCCTCTTACTGGTCACTGCTCCATTCTGGAGCTTTTAGGACAGTCTCCTGTCTCCACCCCACTTCTTCACACTAGTAGTGCACTGGGTTTACAGAACCCCCCAAAACGTCCAGCTTTTAATGTGGGATGCAGGGATATGATCTCAGGTACTCAGAACTGTGCAGCAAGAGCTTTATCTACTGAGCCATTTCTCTAGTCCTTTAGGTACAAATTTATAGCCATTTAAAATCATTCACGATTCCTGGGATTTTGATTAAAGACTGTTTGATTAAAGACTGTTTAATTAATAGACTAACTTAGAGAAAATTGACGTTATTCCAATTAACTTTATTATAAAACCATAGATTAATTATATCCAAATGTCAGCATAAAACTGTAGAGGTTCATTTGCTAAAGCAGACAAGACGGGGATAAGAATGACGATTGATGGTAGAGTGCTTACCTAGTACACCACAAGGCTCTGAGTTCAATCCCCAGCACCACAAAAAATAAAAAATAGAAATAAAAAAAAAACTGCTTGCTAAAAAAAAAAAAAAAAGCTTAACAGATCAGATTAGAACTCAGTTCTGAGGTCTAATTGTTTTTTTTTTTTATATAATCTGTGTTACTGTATTATATAATATTCCCTCCAGAAGGGAAGAGGGAGGCTCAGGAGACCAAGTCTGGGAAAGCAGAAACTTAAAAGGTCACACAACAAATCCCCAAGGTTACAGGAGCAGTACACAACTGTTGAGAGGCAAACTTCACCAGTGTTGGGTAGCTCTCTGAATTGAAAGGTTCCCTCCTCAGGGGAAGGAGGAAGGAACTGGAGGTTGCAAGACCCCCCCCTAAGGTCACATAAAGGTGTCTGCAAGTCCTGCAGTGCTATCACCCATGTGGTGGGCTTTTCTGTGACCCCCCCCCACCCTTCTCTGTAAGTTACCCCAACAATCTCATTGGCTCACCAAAACTAGATTGGGGAAACTGTCTGCTAGCCTGCCATCTGAGTTGAAAAGACATGTGTTCACATCTCCCCAAGGAGGAAGTGTCACACCACAGGGACCTTTTCCAGAAGTATAAGACCAGGCGGTAGAAAAGGCCTGTACTCCCAGCTACCCAGGAGGCTGAGGCAGGTTCATGGCCCCTGAACTACACAGTGAATTTAAGGCTTGCCTGGGCAACTTAATAAGACCTTATCTTGAAATAAAAAGTAAAAAGAGGTTTGGGGATGAAGTTCAATAACAGGCTACTTGCCTACTGTAGCCTAGCCCCGAGTTCAAACCCCAGTATAGGCAAAAGGAAAATAAAATGCCGTGTCAGATTCACCACCCACCCACGACATGCTTATCCTAAGTAAACACTGGGCCCTAACTAGATGTGAGTATTTCTGAAAGCTACTGTGATATAGACTGGACTTCTTGTGAAAACCAAAGGCCACACTCATGTGTTAATCATGAATTCCTCCGCTATGGGTTTGAAATCTAGAGTCCTCATATGGTAAAATCATATCCTAGGAAAAAGATGGCATTTGTCAATTTGAGGCCAGCCGAGAGGTAAGAGAAACAGCAAAACTAATCTATGGACATACCACCCTAAACTTGCCAGATCTAGTTTGGTCTCAGAAGCTAAGCAGGATCAGGTGTGGTTAGTACACAGATGGGAGACAGGGAAGCTGAAGAAAAGTAAAGCTAGAAGCATATAAAAATTATACCAGCAAGATGAAGGAGAGGGGGCAGACAGTGGAATGGTGTCAGGTTGATACACTAAAAACACTTAAAAAAATCAGGGTGAACAATTATCGCATCGCATGCTGCACTCTCTGTTATATGTCCCTTTCTTGGACTTAAGAATATTCCACTTGACACTGTGCTACAGCCACGGGGAAATGTTGCACGTCAGAGAAAAGGGAAATAGGCTCTGTGGCATCTATAAACACATGAAGATTTCCCAGCTAAAGTGACTCTACACGAAGAGATGGAATGATAAGGCTTTCCCTTTTAAGAATACAAAAAATATAAGGCTGAAGAGATGGCTCAGCGGTTAAGGTACTTGCCTCCAGAGCCTAATGACCTGGGTTCAATTCCCCAGTATCCATGTAAGCCAGATACACAAAGTTCTCTCTCTCTCTCTCTCTCTCTCTCTCTCTCTCTCTCTCTCTCTCTCTGTCTGTGTGTGTGTGTGTCTGCTTGAAAATAAATTAAAAAAATATTTTTAGAAAGAAGGGCTGGAGAGTTGGCTCAGCGGTTAAGGCACTTGCCTCCAGTGCCTAAGGCCCCGGGTTCAATTCCCCAGGACCCACATAAGCCAGACCCACAAGGTGGTGGCCCTGGTGCATTCTCTCTCTCTCTCTCTCTCTCTCTCTCTATCTATCTATCTCTCTCTCTATCTCTATCTCTCTATCTCTATCTCTGTATCTCTGCTTGAAAATGAATAAATAAAATAAAATAAACTCTGTAACACTGACATTTTTTTTAAAAAAAAGAAAGAGAATTGACATAAAATAATGCGACTGTCATTTTGGCTAGAGAAGCTTCTCTTTTTCAGATGGCACTAGACCACTTGGATAACTCAAAAGACACCATAGTGCTGAGAAGAAGTGACAGTGGAGTGTTCAGCACTGGGACATCTCTATCACACTATCAAAGGCTCAGGGTCTATTGAGGAAGAGGTGGTGGAAAGATTGAAAGAGCCAAAGGAAGAGTAGGACTGCTTACAACGCAAACTTCCAGACACAAAATGGCCTTGATATTCATGACTTTGCAGTGCCTGATAATACCTACACATAATGGGAGGAAAAGATGATGACACCGAAACTAAACAGGCTAATTGAGAGGGGGAAGAGATATGAGGGAGGGTGGGGAGGGAATCATAAGGGTTTATAATCTATAATTATAGAAGCTATCAATAAAAAGTAAAAAAAAGGGGGGGGAATAGAATTGAGACAATATAAAAAATAAGTTCTAAAAATAAATAATAAATAAATAAATGAAAGTATACTTTAAGACTGGGCATGGTAGCGCATGCCTTTAATCCCAGCACTTGGGAGGCAGAGGTAGGACGATCACTGGCCTGTGGTGAAGCAGGTCCACTAGCCCAGTCAAGCCTTTAGTTAACTATATCTGGAGCTAGCAAGAATCCTTCAGTATGGCTTCAGGTGATTTCCTGAGCCAGTACCACCCTGCTAAGTAGCTCCCAAGCACTGAAACTATGAAAAAGATAAAGTATTCATCACAACAATCTTGGAACACTGACTACTGTATGCCAGGATGCTACTGAAAGATAAACTCTACCGAAGTGAGAGAGAGTAAGGAAATAGCAGGAGAGAGAGTAGGGGCATTTCCAGGTCGATGGTGGAGAGATCCCTGGGAAAAAAGAAATGCAGTGGATCTAGAAAGCATGTGAAGAATGGAATAGGAGGATGGGGCACAGGACGGGGAAGCAGGGAGTGCTCGCAGGAGGAAGCACCTTAGAAGAAAACAGTGCTGAAGCATTCTCTGCTGCATGTGATCACATAGAGAAAAAAAATAAAATTAAACGAATTAGGATTTGAGTATCTTACAAAAAATCTAATGGCTCTTTTTAGACCATAAGACACTATGAATATCAAGCTTGCCCACGTCCACAACAGGTTAATCTTTGCACAGGCTAAGCCTGGGGACATGGAAAACTATGCATACCTCAGGTGTGAGCTCCTAGGACACAAGGAACTCAAAAGCTTCTCCAAAGATTTCCAGATGCAATAAGTATGTGTCAACAACTCGTGATCTGTCTTAAGCTAAACATTATTCTGAGAGGTAGGAAAAGGTCTTCCTTCTTCCCCTTTGTGTCTTGCCTCACAGTTATTTCTGAGTCAAATGTAAAAACTAAGGAATGAGGGCTGGAGATATGGATCAGCAATTAAAGGCTTACAAAGCCTAACAGCCCAGGTTCTATTCCCCACTCCCACATAAAGCCAGATGCACAAAATGGCACCTGCATCTGGAATTCATTTGCAATGGCAGGAGGCCCTGGCATGCCCATAATATCTCTCTCTCTCTCTCTCTCTCTCTCTCTCTCTCTCTCTCTCTCTCTCTCTGCGCTTCTGTCTCTCTCAATAAATACTAAAAAGCACATTTTTAATCAAAACTTCTGTATTATACTATAATTTCTATGATGTCAAATGACATAATCATTACAACGTTATTCTAAAGTAACAGTTGCAGGCTGTGTGGTACAGTGCTTCCAAAAGACCCTGGAATTGGTCCCCAACAAAGTGGAAAAAGGGAGGGAAGAAGAGGGCTGGGGAGATGTGTCAACAGTTAAAGAGGGCTTGCTGGCCACATGCCTTTAATTCCAGCAGAGGTAGGAGGATCCCCATGAACTAGAGGCCACCCTAAGACTTCATAGTAAATTCCAAGTCAGCCTGAGCTAGAGGAAAACCCTACCTGGTGGGGAGAAGGATGGTGAGTGCTTGCCTGCAAAGCCTGCTGGCTGAGTTTCAATTCCCTAATATCCAAGTAAAGCTAGATGCACTAAGTGGTTCATGTGTCTGGAATTTCTTGCAGTGGCAGGAAGGCCCTGGCCTGTGCTCAAGTTCTTTCTCTCTCTCTCTCTCTCTCTCTCTCTCTCTCTCTCTCTCTCTCTCTCTCTCTCTCTCTCTCTCTCTCCTCCCCCTCCCTTGAAAATAAATTAAAAATATTGAAAAATGAGAAAGAGGGGGAGGGAGGGAAGGAGAAAGAGAGAGCCAGGCGTGGTGGTGCCTGCCTTTAATCCCAGCCCTCAGGAGGCAGAGGCAGGAGGATTGCTGTGAGTTACAGGCCAGCCTGGGCTAGAGTGAGACCCTGCCTGGAAAAAAAAAGAAAAAAGAAAAGAGAAAGGGAAAGGTGGGAGGAAGGGATGAAAAAAAAAAGAGAATAAAGAAGGGGAGAGAAGGAAAGAAAGACTTTTGGGTCCCATTTCCAACATAGCTTCCACCAGTACAAGTGCATTTTTTACAATTCAGTGATGACCTAAAGTTCAATTTAATTTTGTTTTACTTATTTTATGTACTTTTTAAGCTACTACACTCAGAGAAGACTTGAAGAGGCAATTAGCTTAAAAGCTAAACAAAATGACAGTACCTCACAATGCTGGCGAGAAGCTTGAATTTCACATTCATATTTGTTCTTTACAGATTCTAAGCAGAGCTCTCTATAGATTCCTGCAACCAAGCACAATTATTCTGAGTTAGCAATGACAAGTTTCATTATCACTTCCCTACAGGAATTCTCTCTTCACCATAGTTTAAGATGAATCAATAAGAAGATGACATGTGATTCTACTTGAACTTTAAAAACTAATATTAAAAAGGCGTAATTCAAATACACACCAAAGATTAGAAACCAGAGTTCACAAGGTTGAAAGAAAATAACAATAGCTAATTTTCATTCTCACTCCATCCTTCTGAGAATACTCCTGAATGTTTCATAGAGAATGATCAAAACGAAAAGCACAATCCTTTTCCCTATGAAAAGCAGCCCTCAGCTTTTTCCTAATAGAAACAGTAACAAGAACCCCATGTATATTCAAACCAACAACCAGATCCTTTTCCCTGCAAATCACTAAATTTAAACTATAATTTTCAGAGTCCAAAGCTTCTCAAGAGGATTAAATGTGTAAACTGACATAACGAAATCTATGCTGTTCAAAGTTTCCCTCCAGGTCTTTTCTGAGAAGATAGAAGCCAAAGAGTGTTTTACCTTACGGGTAGCAAGACAACATGCAAATAGGCACCACAGAAATGGCAAAGATGTAGATGTACATACTAAATTCTGTGCCATCAGAAGCCCAGTCATCATCCATGCTGAGGTACAGCAGGAGGCAGGTACATGGAGCTGTAACACACCCATACCTACTACTTTTTGCAAAATCAAACAAGAAGGATAAGAGTAGGAAAACAACTCACTCAAGCAAAATTTTCTTGTCACCAATCCTAACAAAATTAAGGACATTCTTTTACTCACAAGGGTAGTAAGATCAATATTTAAAGACAGCAAGCTAATTATCATATAATCTATATAGTGAATATTAAACATTCAAGAATAAAATTTGGTTTAAGGTGGGTCTAGTACAAAAGAACTTATCAACAATGCCTCAAGTATTACTTGTGTACACTGTACTTAAATGTACATTGAGGATCAATTAGCATCCCCCCAAAAAATAGTTAGCTTCATTAGTTAAAATTCATTTTTCAGTTTAACTATGAAAATGTCATAAGTGATATTTAAATGGTTAGATCCCTTATGACTATCAGGCCATGATACTGTGGTTAGTTCAGTTGTAAATGGAAGACTAAAAGTTAATCCTACAAATATAGTACATCTTTACTTATTCATAGCTACAAATAAGTAATCAAACCCATCAAGTTAAAAAAAGAGTTATTGAATTATCCAGCTGAAGGCTACTTCTCTACTCTATATCATCTTGATCAAGTATTTTTAAAATGTTTTTATGTATTCTTTTTAATCTACTACTCGGGAGGCTAAAGCAGGAGAATGGCTTGAGCCCAGGAATTCAGAGAAACATCTCTAGAAAATTAAGTAAAAATCTTACCACTAATCTATATAAGATTAAAAAAATACCGTGAGTACTTAAATTTTTATCTAACAGGGAATTAAATTGTGCTGGTAACAGTATGTCTTAATGAAAGTATCAAGGTTTCTAAGGCCACATGTGTTAGTATCTTGTCAATAACATTGTGAGCAATTAGAGAAGAATTTCATTAATATTTTTAAATAACCCACAGTACCAAAGGAAAAAAGCTTGAATAAATAAGTAGGCTGACTGACAGTGAGTGAATGGGTTTTGTTGTTGCTGTAAAACAGGGTTTCACACTATAGTTCAAGATGGCCTGGAACTCATTATGTAGCCTAGGCTGGCCTCGAACTTATACAATCTTCCTGGCTCAGCCTCCCAAAAGCTGGAATTATAGGTGTGAACCATGACTGTCTGTAAATACATTTGTAATGCAACAAAAATATATAAATATATTTATAATCCCACAACGGTGGAAATATATTTGAAATTCCATCAACAACAAACACTTGACAAATATCTTTTAAAACTAAAGAGTGTAGAAGCCACTATATGGAAAATAATTTTTCACTTTCCTACCTGCTACCTTTGTACGAATTTGCATATTTTCTTGTAAAGTTGCCAGTGGTTCCAAATATTCTGGTGCTTTTCCAGCTATGACTTCTTGCAGTTTTGCATCCACCTGACTTAATCGTTCTTTATAAAGTCTTAACAAAGCAAAAATTCAGATGTTACTTTAAAATTCCCAACAAAGGCTAACAATTTTCCTAATCAAATAAGCTATCATATTGTTATCAATGTATTACTGTTATCACTGCAAGTGGAAAACTCAATTATACTGCTTGACCTTATGTATATCATCATACCGATACTGGTCTATGCTGCTTTTTAATCAGTATTACTCTTTAATAGTTAATTTCCAATATAAAAAAAACTGAAAACCAAGTCTAGTGGCTCATACCTGTCATCCCAGCTACTGGGGAAGTCGAGGCAAGAAGACAGCCTGGGTCTAGGAATTCAAAAGCAGTCTGAGCGACATAGCAAAACTCACTTTGGCACTCTAGGTTTCTTTTTGCTTGTGTGTATGTATAATTTGGAGGGGATGGTGTGGGTGTGGTGTATGCACACGTATGTGGCCATGTGAGGCCCTCTGCACTCACCAGGTAGGTACAGTGGCCTGCCTCTCGTCTCACCCCAGGAGCACTACTACTACATCACTCACTACAGCAGCTCCTCATGCTTGCAAGGCAAGTGCTTTAACAACACTGAAATATCTCCCCAGCCCTGTTTTTTGAGTTTGTTTTGGTCTGGTTTGTTTTTGTGTTTTGAGACAGTGTCTCACTATATAGGCAGGCTGATTTAAAACTCACTATGTAGTCTAGGCAAGCCTCACACTCTCAAAGCTCCTGCCTGAACTTCTTGAGTTGGAATTATAAGGTAAGCCCCAGGGGTTAGCTCCTGCATTGTACTTAAAAAGAACGAAATGAGCACTGGGGATGTAGGGTGCTTGTCTAGCATGGATTCAATTCCCAGTACCACATAAAATAGGCATGTCATTCCAGCATGCAGAGGTAGAGGCAGGGGGATCAGAAGTTCTAGGTCGGGCTGGAGAGATGGCTTAGCGGATAAGGCACTTGCCTCCAGTGCCTAAAGCCCTGGGTTCAACTCCCCAGGACCCACATAAGCTAGACCCACAAGGTGGTGGCCCTGGTGCTCTCTCTCTTTCTC
Organism: Zapus hudsonius; assembly: GCA_004024765.1. Lineage (NCBI taxonomy): Eukaryota > Metazoa > Chordata > Mammalia > Rodentia > Dipodidae > Zapus > Zapus hudsonius. The sequence continues at coordinate 24,682 of PVHP010015585.1, forward strand.
TCTCTCTCTCTCTCTCTCTCTCTCTCTCTCTCTCTCTCTCTCTCTCTCTCTCTGCTTGAAATTGAATAAATAAAATATTTTTTAAAAAAAGAAGTTCTAGGTCATCCTTGGCTACACAGTGAGTCTGAGGTCAGCCTGGGATACATGAGAACTTGTGTTTTGTTTTGTTTTGCTTCTGAAGGAGATGAAGGTAAACAAACCCAGCAGCGACAGCATGAGATTCATCTCAACCAGAAATTAGTTACTCAATAAATGAAGAAATGAAAAATAGGGGCTAGAGAGATTGCTTGGTGGTTAAGGTGTCTGCTTGCAAAGCAGAAGGACCCAAGTGCCCACATAAAGTGGTTACACGTGTCTGGAGTTCATATGCAGTGGCTGGAGGCCCTGGCACATCCATTCTCTCTCTTTGCCTCTTTTTCACTCTCTCTCAAATAAATAAATAAATAAATATACTTTAAAAATGGGAGATGGGCAGAGTGGTTTGTGTCTGTTGCTGTAATCTCAGCATTTAGGATGTAGAGCAAGGGGAAACTGAGGCAGAAGGATCACAAGCCTAAGGCCAGTGTGGGCTACACTGTAATACATTGTCAAAAGGAATAAAGGGGAGAGGGGGAAGGAGAGAGAGAGAGAGAGAAAATGGTCAAAATGAAAAATTCCCCTAATTGAAACGTTTTAGAGCTAGGTATGGTGGTGCACACATCTGATCCCAAAACCTGGGAGGCAGAAGTAGGAGGATCACTGAGAGTTTGAGGCCAGCCTAGAACCACAGAGGGAAACCCTGCCTCAAAAAGCAAGAAAAGACTGAGCATGTAGACAACTCAGTGCTTATCTTGTCAATAACCCTACAATATAGGATTCATTCTAACAAGAAATCCTACCATCTCTTTTTAAGAAGAAAAAATTATACAGTCATCCATTATAAGAAGTACCACCAATCCTGGGTTTATAGTATTTGAAGGATGACATAAAATAATATTAATAATTCAGCACTCAGGAGGCAGAGGTAGGAGGATCACTGTGAGTTCGAGGCCAGCCTGAGATAACAATTCCAGGTCAGCCTGGGCTACAGTGAGACCCTACCTCAAAAAAAAAAAAAATTCAAAGCATATTTACAATTGTTCATTTTGTAAACTCTTTTTTTCTAATTATTATGGGCAAAAAAGTCATAATTTCAGAAGAATAGCATATTATAATTTCTAAAAACAAACCATGTGTTAGTGTAATCAACAGCTGAAAACTGCTTTTGAAAACATCAAGGTACCTAGCTTTCTTATTCTGCTCTCCCGTCTTGTAAATATTAAGGTAATCAATATTACATTATCAGTATAATTAGCATAAGAGATTTATATGATGATTCTTAAGGGGAAATGCAGGTTTGAGAGCCGATGCAATAAACATTCCTTTTCTGTTTTTGTAATCTCTAAGCAGAAACCATGATATTACTTGTAGAGTTAACAGCCTAAATAATATGCTACCATGTCTGGGTTAAATTTTCCTAAATTCAATGTACAATAATAAATATATAAAGTCAGAAGCATACCAAAATTTATTTTTTGAAAATACAACAAAATTTTACGCAAAACACTAACATTTTGGCACATCAAATATATACAAAATACTAACAAGAGTACCTGAAGTTGTGAAGCTTTATTTGTTTGGGGGGGCAGGGGGAAGACAGGCTCTCACACAGCTCATGCTGGCCTTGAAATTGCTATGTAATCCATGCTAGCCTTAAACTCCTGATCCTCCTGCTCCCACCTAAGTGCTTAGATTACCTATAAAGGCTTTTGCCATCAAACCCAGTTAATTTGGTACTGGGGATCAAACCCAAGCACTGGTGCATGCTGGTACTCCACCAACTGAGCTGTAGCCTCAGGCCTTTGTGAAGCACTTTAATTGAAGAGATGCACATGAATAGCATTCTATCATCTAATTTCTTTTATTTATTTTTTCTAGGTAGGGTCTCACTCAAGCCCAGGCTAACCTGAACTCTGTTCCAAGCTGATCTCAAACTCACAGTAACCCTTTTACCTCTGCCTCCCAAGTGCTGGAATTAAAGGTATGCTCCACCACGCACAGCTTAACATCTAGTATTTTTTTTCAACACAGGGTCTCACTGTGTATTCAGGGCTAGCCTGGAATTCCCTATGTAGCCCAAGCTGGCCTTGAACTTCCCATTCTCCTGCATGAGCTCCTCCAGTGCTAGGAATATAGGCATGAATGTACTACCTTCAGCTTATTTAGCCTTATAAAAGAATAAATTTCTCAAATAAACTCTACAACCTTGAGATTCAAGTAGAAATTCATCAAAAAACACAAGTCCTTTGGCAGCAACCACAATATTTACAGAGTAATGCTCAATTGTTTGAATATTAAAATATTCAAATTTAAAATGAATGAAAGGGGCTGGAGAGAGGCCTTAGTGGTTAAGGCATTTGCCTGAAGAGCCTGATGACCCAGGTTCAATTCCCCAGTGCCCACGTAAAGCTAGATGTACAAAGTGGTACATGCATCTGAATTTCATTTGCAGCAGCTAGAGGCCCTGCATACCCATATTCATTCTCTTGATATCTCTCTCTGTCTCTCTATTTGCAAATAAATGAATAAAATTTAAAATAAAATGAATGAAATCTATATGTACAGATCCCTCTTGCTTTTGAAGGAGGTAGAAGAATTCACTGTCCAACACTACACAAATAGCAAGTGATGGGTGGTCTGCCTTATGAAGGGAGTGCTATAGTGCCCTGTGGAGCCAGAACAGAAGTAGGATAATTATATTATCATTTCCTACCTCTTCTAAAGAGGATTTAAGACAGCTTATAGAGATATACAGTATAATGGGTTGAAATTAAGCAAGGCAATTGGGAGAAAAAAAATTTGCAAACCCAGTACAAAAATTAATTCTGATACATATTTCTAGAAATCAGTTCCTTGAGAAAGATCCTTATTAAATGACTGATGATGATCATGGGCCTATTTTCAAGACTTTCAGAAATGAATAAAGCCAGTAGGGGAACTAGCTGTGGTCACAGTGAACCATAAAATAATGAAAGTCAAGGCAACTACACGACCCAAGGTGAACAGGATGACAGGCTGTATGACTTACCTGCAAGACTCTCCCGGGTAACAATTTTACTAGAACTCAGTCATTTACAGTCATTTTCATTTGTTGAGCAGTCATGATACCATTAAAGCTAACTAATTTTTTTTTTCAAGATAGGGTCTCAATCTAGCCCAGGATGATCTGAATTTACTATGTAGTCTCAAACTGGCCTTGAACGCACAGCTATCCTCCTACCTCTGCCTTCCAAGTGTTGGGATTAAAGGTGTGCACCACCATGGCTGGCCATATACATTTTTTTAAAGAAAATTATACCATGTATTTCCAAGCCAAAATTACAAACTATGAATTTTAGGGTGTTTATTCACCTGTCAGTAAAAAGAGTCCTAGGGGTATAGCTCAGAGCTGCCCAGCATGTGCAATATCCTATATTCATCCTCAGTATTGGAAAAAATCTTTATCCAATTATTTTTTGTTTTGTTTTTAGCCAATTTTAACAAAAAGATGAGTGATGATGAATGAAACCACAGGAGCAGCAATGGAAAACATTTTAATCACCAACATCCACACACAAGTGGATATAGTCCCTCCCACGCCCAAAAACCCGCTTCAGTTAATGAGGTCTTTGGTAGGTAAACACTAGTTGAAGTCTCTTTCAGATCAGATCAGTCTGTTCCCATAAAACACACAGGGAGCACAGCTGAGACCCTGTGTACTAGCACTGTGCTAGTGTACATGAGCTATAGTTGAGATGCAGTAAAGTTACTACTTACTGATCTTTGAGATCTGTAAACTGTTTCTCAAGATTAGACATTTCATCTAAACATTCCATTCTTCTTCGTTCACAGTCTTCATCATCCATTTCTGTTCATAGAAAAATAAAAAGACAAGTATCAAAGATAAAATTGTTTCAAGCCAGACATGATGGCACATGCCTATAATCCCAGCACTCTAGAGGTTGAGACACAAGAATTGGGAGTTCAAAGCCAGCTAGTGTCAGCTACATAGCAAGTCCAAGACCAGCCTAGACTACATGAGACTATCTCAAACAAACAAAATATAAAATTATTTCAAATACACCTAGATTTAATTCCAATAGAAAAAATCCTGTAATGTAAAGTTCATATGCAATATCTATATTAAATCTTAAGAAAAAATAAGCAAGTTTTCAAAATACCACTACAGAACTAACATCTGATGAGGCAGAGCGGTTTCTAGACCTTGACTCGTTTCTTAATTTTCTTAAAACACTATAAACTATGAAATAATTAATCCACTTCTGATTTTCTACCAGAGCATGAGTACATAGCACCAAAAGTGATTTTGTGCTTAAAAGGTCAGAACTGCTCAAAAACACCTTTGGAATTCTTCCTCCAGAACTGCCCCATGCCAGCGGTGGTGGTATATGCTTGTAACCTAAGGAAGCTGAGGGAGGACTGGGTGAGTTTTCGACCTGTCTTTAAAAAAAAAAAAAAAAAAAGGACTGGGCTGGAGAGATGGCTCACCAGCTAAGGCACTAAGGACCTGGGTCTCATTCTCCAGTACCCTTGTATAGCCAGATGCACAAGGCAGTGCATGCATCTGGAGTACTTTGCAGTGGCTAGAGGCCTTCATTCTCTCTCATTCTCTCTC
>PVHP010015586.1:0-14775 GCA_004024765.1 Zapus hudsonius
AAGAAAGAAAGAAAGAAAGAAAGAAAGAAAGAAAGAAAGAAAGAAAGAAAGAAAGAAAGAAAAGAAAAGAAAGAAAGAAAAGAAAAGAAAGAAAGAAAACAAAGTGTTGATGCTGATGGACTTTGTTCAGCATCGTCCCTGACTGCTCCTGATCCATGCTAGTAAATGACAGATTGGATATCTCATTGTCACCAGCGCAGTATTCTGGGTAGAGACTGGCTGGAGTTAGCAATCGAATCTCTGGCTTTCTGCATAACAGGTCTTGTTTTTTGGTTATCTCAAACACCTAACTGAATTTTAGACTTTTTAAAAGCAAGGAAAAAGAGGGCCCAGAAGAAAACAGCAAATGTGAGCAAAAGAGTACGAGGAAGGAAAGAATGGAGGGGGTTCGTGGGCTTTCTCTGAATCCCGAGGAGAGGAGAGTCTGTCTGGCGGAATGGCCCTTTACCACGACCAGGGCTAACTCCTGCCCTACGCTCCTCCATCTGCAGTGCCTTGAGAGCTTCTCAGCAGGCTCCCTGGCCTCTTTCAACTGTGTTTGGCCAGTGGGAACAGGGACAGTCACTCCCCGCTCCTTCCTATGGCATGGTTCCATCAGGCTGCTTCCCTCTAAGGAGGGCCACAGGCCTTGCCAAGTGCTTCTCTCTGGGGGCTCTCTAGGTCTGGCCACCTCCCTAGTCCCTTCAGTCTGGTAGGCAGGGTGGTACTGGTGTTCCATTGGTACCAATTCTAGGCCACAGTAGCACTTTGTGATCTCCCTGCACTCTTAATAAACTCTGCTCCAATTATCCACTTTGAAAGGTCTCTGTTCTCTGCCAAAATTCTGGTTGATAGAAATATCAAAACCATATGTCTCTCTTGCAAGGCTAGCATACTTCCTACATCTTTGGATTCAGACTACTACCTGTATGTCCTCAGCAGGGCCATTTGGGGATAATAAATGTATAAATAACCTATCTCCAGTTCCAGCAAGTGGTTATTTATAATGGCACCACTGCTGCTGCTACTGCTGGTGATGAATAGAGTCATCATAGCTGTTGTCAGGTCCCCATTCAATGCCTGGACCAGATGCTCTTCACGATTAGGCTTGATCCTTACAGCAAATCGGTGAGATGCCCTGTGTTCCCATTTGAGTGTTGAATTTCCAGTCAGTGCTGAAGTTGCTAAGAAATTTATGTAGCATTTACGCCATACCACACAACAAAGGCATACACACCCATGCCTTCATCTCTAAGTCTTGACTCAAGGACCCTTGTCATGAGGCATTTCCTGGGTGATACTTTTGCAACATTGGAACAGAATGGTCTACAGAAGCAGCTTAAGGGAGGGAGAGTTCCTCTGGTTCATGGTTTCAGAGGGTTCAGGCCATCGTGGCATAAAAGGCACATGGTGGAGCAGCTCTGATCATGTCAGCAGGAGGACTGGACCACAGTGGACCCATAAGCAGAGGCTGGACATAACATTTAAACACCCATAGGTCCCACCTCTTAAAGGTTCCGCAGCCTTTCAAAATAGTACTGCCATCGGAAGAAAAAACATTAAAAACATGAACCTACTGGGGACATTTCAGAATCAAACCACAGCATCAAGTTTAATATTTCCTATTCTACTTCCCTGCTCTACTTTTATCCTCAGCATTCTCTAACGTACATTTTTTTTCTCACTTAGCTTAATGTCTATCTCAGCCCACTTGAGTGTGAGATCCATGATGTTGGGCATCTTTATCTTATTCACAGCTTTATCTAGCACTTGAAATGCTTTCTGGTATCTATTAGATCATTAATATTTATTATTTATTAGACAGGGTCTCCTGTATTCCATGCTGGCCTTGAACTCGCTATGGAGCTGAGGATGAACTCATGATCCTCCTGCCTCCACTTGCCCAGTGCTGAGTGCTGGGATGACCACTCCACTCAGTCTACGGTGTTGATGATCTAACCCATAGCCTCTTGCATGCTAGACAAGCATGCTACCACTTGAGCTACATCCCAGCTTCTTAATTAACATTTTTAAATGAATGAATTCATGAGAGTGGTTCTACAGTTAAGAACCAGGTCTGTCTTATCTGCAGGTCTTTGTTTTTCTACAACACCCTCCTTAGCCACAATCAAGGTAAATAGAAAATAACCTCAAAAAGAAAAGACAATAGCATTATAGACTCAGCATATGCAACCTGACTGTAATGTAAGAGAGCTAATAAAAGAAAACAAGATAATGCTTACATTTAGGTTTTCAAGATACCCAGACATGTGGTGAGAGTGTGTGGGCTTTAACCCAAGTGAGGTCCCATTTGAGAATATGAAGCAATACATTTTGGTATGGAGAGCAGCCACCCACTGTCCACTCAGTGCAGGTGCTCATTAGATGAATGGAGGCTTTCTCTGGGACCAGAGAAGACGGATGACATAGCCCTGCAAGCTGAGCCAGTGTGGTCAACTGGCAGAAGCCTGGGTCTGGAAGGCGCAGATGTTCTGGAATTGAATCCTGAATGCTGCCTGTTTCTTGTTTTGCTGGCACTTTCTGCTCCATTTCCCAAGGCACTTGCTTGGGAAATGTAGAAGGAAATACAAGTGACTGAACAGAGCGGTGGTAAGAAACAAGTGCTACTATGGATACACTTGGGAGATAATTATTGCCAGAGACCAGCAAGACAAGAAGTACCTACCTGTGAAATAGTGACTGAAACATGGGCCGTGGCCTCAGACATGCATGGTTTCTCAGTCATTCATGCTGCAATAGTAGTAACTTATAATACAAACACATTTATTTATTACCACTAAGGAGGCTGGGAAGCCTTTACTGAGGGCTTTCTTGCTGAGTCATCCCATGGTGGAAGGCAAAAGGGCAAGAGAATACAAGAGAGATCTTGCTTTGATAACTCACTTCAAAGACAGCATCATCAATCCATTCACCAAGACCCTGATCACCTCTTAAAGGTCCCACTTAACACTGTTAGGGATTAAGTTTCCATCACACATCTAGCAATCTGCCTGCTTTACCACTCACCTTCATTCTCCCAAGCTTTCAGTCTCGTTGGCTATATAATTGGGTAGAAATAGTACTTACATCACCATTACAAGGATTACAGAGGATAATACTTGTCCCAGGTACGTAAGAGATGCCCAATGAGAACTCAGAGTTAAGAGTCATGCTGTACTGATAACTGAACTTGAACAGAGTTATTATTCTGGCCAGGAATCATCATTCACTCCAGTATTAGATCCCTTTTCATTACATGGAGGAGTGACTTTGTCAAGGGACCTCAGGAGCTTTCCCTGAATACACTCTGGAACCTCTGACATTACCAGGGCAGGTTTTGTTTTCACAGGAGGCAGGTAGAATTAAAAGGGTAGTTAGTGAGCTGGGGAAATGGCTTAGAAGTTAGAGTAGCTTGCATGCAAAGCCTGGTGGCCCAGATTTAATACCCCTATAGTCACTCAAAATGTGGCAAATGTATCTAGAGTTCATTTGAAGGTCCAAGAGATTCTGGTGTGCCCATACATGCACACATGCATATGTGCAAATAAAGATTTTTAAAATATTTTTATTTGCAAGGAGAGAGAGAGAGAGAGACTAGGCATGACAGGTTCTCTTGTTGCTGCAAACCAACTCCAGATGCATGTACCACTTAGTGCATTTGGCTCTATATGAATACTGGGGAATTGAACTCGGGAAGTCAGGCTTTGCAAGTGAGAGGCTTAACTGCTCAGCCATCTCTCCAGCCCCTAATTTTTAAAAATTTATTTATTGTTAATATCTAGAAACACTATGAACAAGTCTTGTGTTGGTACGCCCATTTCCCTCCTCCCTGCCCCCAATCCACTGAGGGCCCTCCTCAGTAGGATTGCTGGAACTCTCCATGGGATGGAGGACTATGAATTGTGCAAGAAGTAACCTTTTTTTTTTTTTTGAGGGAGGCAATGCCTCTGGATATTTCCCCCACCATGGCTCTTACAGTATTTCTGCCCCGTCTTCCGCAAAATTCCCTGAGGCATTGTGGGTGAGTTTTTAGTCTGCTTTACTATTGAGCTCTTAAGAGTCTCTGGGTTTCTGCTTTGAGCTGTTTTGAGTATCCTCGGTGTCTAACTCCATTACCGTGGCAGAGGTTGTCTGACTTGCTGTGGAAGCATCACTCTGGCTCACCTCACCACTTTCTTTGTGGTTGTGTTTGGGCCCTAGATGATGAGTTATGGGCGGTTCATCTCTTGCCTGGGAGTCAGCCATCATCTCAGGTCCTGTTGGTGGGATTGGGTTGTCCACGGTTCTTGTTGCCTCCTGAAAAATACAAACAGAACCTCCAACAGAGAATGAAGTCAGTATAGGTCAAATGAGACAATCATTGTTTATTTGGTGTGATTTCAATGGGTGTAGCCTCTCTGTAGGCCCATGGTTAGTGGGGGCTTCCCCTTGGAGTCCTGGCTCTTATTCTCCATAAGAGTTTGCCTTGGATCCCTGCTCCAGCTAAGTTTCCTTGGCACTGAGCAGATCTCTTAGCCAATCAGAGAGCCACTGATTACCTGCCTAGGTTAAGTGCCACTATTTCACAGGTAAGTACTTCTTGCCTTGCTGGTCTCTGCCATATAGCAGTGTCCACTGCTTTCTCAGACCATTGGTTGCTCCTATTTTTCTTAAACGGGGCAATATAGAGGCTGGGGAAGTGGTCAGAAGGTAACTGCTTGTCACACAGGAGGGTCCACAAGGGCCACCTGAGTTTAATATCCAGCACCCACATAAATAGAATGGTATGGCTATATACACCTGTAACCCCAGTCTTGTGGGAGAGCAGAGATAAGAGAATCATGGGGCCTCACTGGTCAGCCAGTCTGACTAGAAATGGCCACTCCAGCCTCAGTGAGAGACTCTTTCTCAAGGAAACAAAGCAGAAGAGTGATAGTGGAGGACACTCTGCACATGTGCATGAGGTGTACACATCTACACACACACACACACACACACACACCACTATGCACACATTCACACAAAAAGAAATAAAAGGTAGCATATTGGTTCTAGTTCTTAAAGAAAGCACTGAGTTCTCTGGGTGCCCCTCCCCCAAAAAAGACTATATTGCACAATCTTTTAAAAAATTATGACCTCTGGGGTTGGGGCTTAGTGGGTAAAGGCACTGGCTTGCAAAGTCTGAGGGCCCAGGTGTCTGGAGTTCATTTATAGTGACTGTAGGCTCTGGTGTGCCCTTTCTCTCTCTCCCTCTGTCTCCCTGTCTTCCTCTCTCTCTCTTTCTCTCTCTCTCTGTCAAATAAATAAATAAAATATTAAAAATTTAAAACTTATGTCCTCTTGTGTCATGGTTTGATACAGGTGTCCCCCACAAACAATTGAATGTGTTCTGATAGATCGATCCTCAGCTGATGGCAGTTTGGGTGTTACAACTTCGATGAAGCTGTGTTGTTGGGGGCGGGCTTTTGGGGTTATAAGCCAGCTTCCCCTAGCCAGTGTTTGGCACACCTTCCTGCCGCTGTTTGCAGTGCTGTGGCAGAGGTGATGTCCAGCCCTCTGCTCATGCCATCGTTTTCCCTGCCAGAATGGAGTCTCCCCTCGAGTCCGTAAGCCAAATAAACCCATTCCTCTACAAGCCGCTTTTGTTTGGGTTCGTTCTGCGCAGCAACTAGAAAGCTGACCGCAACATCTTGCTATTTTACATTTCTATTAGAAACCTGTTGAGACTCGCCTTTCAGTGCTCCAAATGAGATGGGAAAATTATGAGTGACTGTCACCATAGGTCTACAGTGTATTTCCTGAAAGAAAATAATAAAGTGAATCGGAAAACCTCCCTCTGAGAAAATGTAACCTACCTGGCCCACCAGGGTTATCTACAAGGCATGAAAATTCCCTTTTTCCAACCCTCACTGATCTAGTAGACATTACCAACCAACCACATGAGGCCATGTAAATTTGAATTAACTAAACAGAAGATAAAGTTGCCTCCCAGCTCTGGTTTGAGTTGTTGCTCAGCAACCGTATGTGGCTAGGAGACACCAATTAGACCATACAAAGGCAGAATGTTGAAGAACGGTCTATAGGATTATGCTGTCCATATGGTACTATCCATCAAGGTCCAGACCCTTCAGACAAGTGAAAAGTCCCATTTTCAGGCCAGGCCTGCAAGTGATAGGGTTATATCTGAATATTGCTTAGCATTGAATTTCATGGTGAATATGAGACTGTGAAATCCTTTCAGCTAAGTCTCCTTGATCATCCATTGTCATTGTGATTAACAGCAATCGCAAAAGAGGGCCGAGTCAGGGGCTTGCAATGCTAAACCTGGGGAATGGAAAGTTCAAGACCTGTCTGGACTACAGAGCAAGTTCAGGCCAGCCTGGATAACTTCGCTCACCTTGTCTCAAAGTGGGGCTCTATCTCAACAGTTAAGGCTCTTGCTTAGTCTGTAAGAAGACTCTAGATTCAATTCCCAGTGCTGGAAAAAATAATAATAAATAAAAGAAAAAGTGTGGAATGGGCCAGAGAGAAGACTTGTGCTTGCCTTTATCTAGCTCTTAAGATAGTGTTCCAACCTCCCTCAAAATACCATTTTACTGCTGTGCCATAAGTCAAGTACACATGGAATCAAGCCTGACTTGTCTGCAGGCAGGTCCACTGACTACTCACCCTTGTGCTTCACAAGCTCCTCCTCAGGGACAGGGCCTGGCCCTAGATGTCCACGTACAACACAGGCTCAGATCACCTCCAGGCACCCTGTGAGCCCCACCCAAACATTCCCTTGGCCACTGTTAACCCTTTATTTTCCATTCCTTGTGTTGCCTCATATCAGCCTCTGATGATGGATAGATGGGGGAGAGGAGAGGTGGAGTAGAAGGTTCTAGAGAGTGGGCAGCATTGGGCAAAATCAGCTGTCCCTGTAGCCATCTGCCTGTAGGGTCACAGAGCCTTTAAAAGCCAATTAGGGGCTGGAGAGATGGATTTAAAGTGTTTAAAGGTGTTTGCCTGCAGAGCATAAGGACCGGAGTTTGATTCCCCAGCACCCACATAAAGGCAGATGCGCAAGGTGGCGCATGTGTCTGGAGTTCATATGCAGTGGCTGGAGGTCCTGGTGTGCCCATCCTCTCCTTCTCTCTCTCTCTCTCTCTCTCTCTCTCTCTCTCTCTCTCTCTCTCTCTCTCTCTCTCATTAAATAAATAAGTAAAATATTTTTAAAAAGAGAAAGAGGCAGAGAGAGAGAGATACACAGAGAGAGAATGGACACATCAAGGCCTCCAACCATTGCAAATGAACTCTAGACACATGGGCCACCTTGTGTATCTGCCTTTATGTGGGTACTGGGGAATTGAACTTGGATCCTTCTGCTTTGCAGGCAAATCCCTTAACTGCTGAGCCATCTCTCCAGCCCTCTGTACCTCTTTCTTACTCTCTCTCAAATAAAATAATATATTTATATATATTTTTTTAAAAAAGCCAATCAGGGGCTGGAAAGATGGCACTTGCCTACAAAGCCTAACAACCCAGGGTTGATTCTATAGTACTCACGTAAAGCCAGATGCACAAAATGGATTTTTCACTGTAAAAAAAATAAAATCTGCTAATATTTGCTAGTATCTTTTTGTACTAGGCATCTTCCTCTCCTTCCCAATCTTGGGCTAAAATTGTAAACTCTCCCTTTATTGCTTCAGCTTGGGTATTTATTGAGCTCTGGGGAAGAAGTCTGAAGCGAAGCCCTTGGTGACACCTACCACCTGGAGTCGCTGGACAGACTGTGTCTTCAGTGAGTACAGTGAGAGGAGAATCTTGAAGCATCTGCCAAGAACCATCCCCTTTCCAAAGTGAGTAAGTTACAAACAAGATCGTTCACCCACAGCTTGCTAAACGGGCTAGTAAAAGCTAGTATGCCTCTTCCTGCGCAGGGCTGCGTGCGCGGAGAGGGCGGAGAGGCAACAATGAATGTGGATCATGAGGTGAACCTCTTAGTGGAGGAGATCCATCGTTTGGGTTCAAAGAATTCGGACGGAAAATTCAGTGTGAAATTTGGGGTCCTCTTCCGAGATGACAAATGTGCCAACCTCTTTGAAGCACTGGTGGGAACCCTCAAAGCTGCAAAGTGAAGGAAGATTGTGACCTACCCGGGAGAGCTGCTGCTGCAAGGTGTTCATGATGATGTCGACATTATCCTGCTGCAAGATTGATGTGGCTGGTGTCTTGGTGTTGGTGGACTGGAATGCGAAGTCCAAAACCTGAGGTTACTTCCTATTTTTATAGAACTTTGTAGACAAGAACGGACTCATTTTAGAAGTCTGTCCTTTTTTTTAATATCTTGGAGGAAAATGTATTACATTGTAAAATAAATAAAAACTATTATTTTTCTTAGGGATATGATTGGGGTATTTCGGCAAGGAGGCCTTTTCTGGAGGGGGCGAGGGGAGTGTTTGTTTCATGAGTCATTAGACAGTTTCTAAGATATATCTGATGTTCTGTCAAAGCAAGAGGCAAACAAGACCAACTGCCACAAGGGATGTTATGTTTCTGAAATAAAAACATGTTGCTGTCTTTAAAAAAAAAAAAAAAAGCTAGTATGAGCATGTGTGAAAGGTCTTGACATTTCTTAGAAAAATCAGGCCAGTGGTCCTCAGCACCCTGTCATCCTTCCTGCAACGCAGTGCCATCTAGGATACTGGGAGCTCACACGGAGCTGCCAACTGCTTTTGGAGAAAGCACACCAGAGCCCAGTGGCAGCCCAAAGCTGCAAAGCTGTGCAAGCCACTTTCCCGTGAAGGTTGACCAGAAGCCCAGAGAGGGAAGGGAAGCCACTCAGGTTGAAGAGAAGGGAGAACCAATGTGTCCCCTCTCTGGATTTGCAGAGGACTGTCTGAGCTCCACTACTCCAAGATTAACTCACTGGAAACCCCATACTGGACATTCAATAGAAGAAGGCTTGGAGTAGGGAAGGTTATCATTGTTGCTTAAGAAAGAAATTTATAAAGGAATTGGAAGCTGTCACCTGAAAAAAACAAGTGAACTCCAGAATCCTAAGCCTCAGTGTTTGTGCCATGGGGGTAGGGGTGGGGGTGGGGGGTTCCACACATGTACAGGCAAAAGGCACCAAGCCAGTAAATGACCACATGAAAATTTTAGAAAAAAAATCTCATTTTTAATTTACCAAACATTTCACAAATTATTAAGGTATTGCCTTTAAATTTTCATGTTAAAATATCTAGTTTTATGGTGCCAGGAGAAAGAAAAAGATACAAGGGAAGCTATAGGATAATGGGGGTGCAGGGGGAAAGAAAAAAATATCCCTTATGTTTTGGGGGGGCTGGTAGCTTTTGTGACCTGAAAGGGGGATTCAAGGACTTTTGTGTTTTCCTTTACACTTTATATTCCAGCCTGAGGGCTGGGAGAGATGGCTGAACAGTTAAAGGCCTTTGTTTGCAAAGCCTGCTGAGCCAAGTTCAATTCCCCAGTGCCCTCATGCATCTGGAGTTCATTCGCAGTGGCAGTAGGCCTTGGTGTGCCCATTCTCTCTCTCTCTCTCTCTCTCTCTCTCTCTCTCTCTCTCTCTCTCTCTCTCTCTCTCTCTCTCTCTCTCTCTCTCCTCTTTCTCTCCTTGCAAATGAAAATATTTTTTTTTAGAAATTACAACTTGAAAAACTGTCCTTTTTAAGATTTGAACTTACAAATCTTATAAATCTAGAAGGTCTTTGGGATTTTTTTAAAAGTTTAATCATCTTTTAAGCATTTAAAGCTGCATTTACAATGTTAAGATTTTTTGTGTTTTGTGTGGTTATCAAACAAACTTTATCACAAACTGATATAACTCTTATACATACATTAGTTGAATTTATAAAAATTATTAGGCATAAGTTCTTTTAATTATTGCCCTATTGCTTTTGATCCAATGAATTCTTAATTCCTTTGAGATTTACATCATTAACCTCTAAATTATTATGTAATTTGTCAGAAAAATGCCAATTTCTTAAATGCTATAGGTATAAATAATTTGGGATTTATTTTGGCATTTCCATATTTAATTAGAAATCTTTTCAATGAAGAAGCAATTGTTGATGTTTTTAAACCAGTTCATAGAGCTTCCCACTTGTCCAGAGAAAGCTCCCTCCTACGTCTATGGATTTGAGCCTTTTACTTAATCCTAATAAGTGGCATGAAGGCTGAGTCCTAGTAATAACTGTCATAACAAAGTCCCATACTTTTCAAAATTGTTGCATATCACATGCCACGTCCCTGAGTTTAAATCACAACATTCCCCAATCATCCCCTTTATGGCTGGAAATCTGTCACTGCATTAGAACTTATTGCCCTGTGTCTCACACAGTATAAATGCCATGTGATCTAATAATATCTGTCTTCACAGTTCATTGATTCAATGGTCACAAATAAAATCATGCTGATAAAAAATAACATATTAGAGGGCTGATGATAATGAAATGGTAAACGATCTCAGGGAAACTGTGGAAATCAATACAAATTTAGAAAGTTTCTCTGAGCCCAAACAATTCTGGGATCATGGCACAATCACAGAATAAGGAAATCACTGAAGTTAGTTCAGCCACCACTATGAACGCCCACTTCAACGAGGGCAGGTCGTCTAGAGGGAATGCAAACTTACAACTGAGGTGAGCAAAAACAAAGTTTAATTCCGGGTCACCATAAATTACCAGAAACTTGGTTTTGTCAACACTACTAACCACATAAATTATAGCTCTGTCACCTGAACCTGATTCAATCCAAACAGGAAAGTCCTCTGGGTTGTTATTAGGTCACTAGAGTACAGAACATTCTGGTTTTTGCCATAGAGTGATTTCATTAGAAAACACACATTTATGTATTTATGTATCTGTTTTGCTCATCAACTTATTTGAATACATTAGTTACTGCTCTTACCCAAAACAATCATGGCTCAACACAGTAAGTGGGTTGGAGAGGGGTGGGACGTGGAGAGGGGTGGGACTCCCCAAGCTGTTTTTTTAGGACCCGAGCTTCTTACTTCCAGTATCTTCCATGGAATCCTTTGAGTTCCTGCAAGTAGATGTGGACCCTGTTAGCCAGAACTCAGCCACACACACTCATTTCCCTGATAGAATGTCCACTGGACCAAGGAAAAAAGCCAGGCGTGGTGACGCACACCTTTAGTCCCAGCACTCGGGAGGCAGGAGTTTGAGGCCACCCAGAGACAACATAGAGAATTCCAGGTCAGCCTGGGCTAGAACGAGACCCTACCTCAAAAATCAAAACAAAAAAAAGAAAGTGCATTGTTAACTCACACCTGTGTCCATGTCATATCATAGCTATAACCTGATATCTAGTGTTTTATTCAATAAAAATTACATAGACAAACAACCATCAAAATACAAATGGAGTGCATGCAAAGGTACTACTTAAAAAATAAAAATAAATGCAAATTGATCTCATTGAAGGAAAGCTGCTATTTTACCAGATATGAAGGTTTTTTTACACTACAGCAAAAAAAAAAAAAAAAAAAAAAAAAAAAAAAAAAAAAAGGTGCTGCTCACGAAGCTGTATCACTGAATTCCCGACATTCCATGTTTTTGTGACTTTTCACAAGCTGGGATAAGCTAAGGGTTTTGTTCAAGCAGCCCCAGTGACTATGAATCCAGTCCTCTCATGCATGAAGCATGGGCTTGTTAAGAAGAGACACCATTCACCACACCTTGTGCTTTAGGACTAAAACGGGAGGATGGAGGGGTGAGGGATGGAATCACTAAGCCCCTAAGAAGTCCCAGGAAGAGGCCCTACAGTTCTGGATCAGACCAGGAACCTGGAAGCCGAAGCACAGGGGAGGCTGGGGGAGACCTGCTAGGTCAGAGCCTTTGTCAGGCTTTCTTTGAGAAGCAGGTTGCAAGGGTAAAGGTTTTGTTTTAAACATTGATTTTGAGGTGTCATGGTCACATAGAACAGCAATGAAAAGCAAGGGTTTAGACTAGGAAGACCCAGTTTTGAGTCCCTGATGCACGAGTTCTCCAACTCTGAGACCTCGGATCTGTTTACCTAGAAGCTTCAGTTATTTGCCTACAAGATGGGGGCCGATCAGACCTTACCTCAGAATTAGAGAATAGAATGTCTACTTATGAAGGCTTGTGACGCTGGAAAACTTTTCTTTTTTCTCTTTTTCTCCTCATATCTCTAGTCCATGCTAAATTCCCAATATGACATAGTGTCATGACAGCTTGATAAAAGTTCACAGTTATCACTATCCATGTAAATATGGAGAGCAGGCAGCTAGCTAATCATTAAAACTTACAATCCAGGAGCAATATTCCCCTTAGTCTTGCACGGAAGGCCTGGGCTTTAGAGTCACTCTAATCATGAGGTTCTCCCATGATCCTTCAGTCCACACAGGGCTTGCCACTGGGTCCTGGGGTAAGTAAGTACAAGCACTGAGAATAAGCCTGTAAGACGGTCTGTGCAAATTTGACATTGGTGTAGCAACTCACTGAACAAAGGTCCAGCCCAACTAGGGAATGGGCAGAACTGAGCCAGGAGCCTCGGCTGATGCAGACTAAACTCTCAGGGACAGCAGGATTACTTTTCAACAGGTGATATTTTATTTTTAAATGTTTTGTTGTTTTTCGAGATAGGATCTCACTCTAGCCCAGGAGTTGGAATTTGCTCTGTAGCCCCAAGCTGGCCTCAAATTCACAGCAATGATTATACCTCTGCCTCCTGAGTGTTGGGATTAAAGGTATGTACCACCACACCCAGCAACAGGTGATATTTTAAGGTCAGCTGCCTACAACCTAAAAGTGAATGAAATGCAAGTAAATGAAAGGATTTGTTTCTTTAAAAGGTTTTGTGTTTAAATCGAAAACCATTATAGTATTTAGTCAAAATGCTTATTTTTATGACATACTGATTTTTAAATTGGTGTGTGTGTGTGTGTGCACGTGTGTGTGCACGTGTGCTACAGCATGGGTGTGAAGTCAGAGAACAGCTTGGAGGCATTGGTCTTCTCATACCTTGTTTTAAGACAAGTCTCTTCAGTAGCTCTTTGCTGCTGGGAAGGCCAGACTTTCTCTTCCCAAACTGTAGGGTATGTTGGTTATGTGCCACTTAACGTGAGTTCTGCGGATCTGAATTCTGCTCCGTGTATTTGTGGAGCAAGTGCCTTTAACCACTGAGGAATCTCTTCCCAACCCCCATGGTCATACTTTGATAAGGCCAGTTTTCTTAAATTAATTCAACTCAAGAGCTGAATTAAATAAATACACTTTATTTTTGACTCTCATTTTCTTGGGAAATAAGCATTATAAGACTTTTCTTTCAAGAATGGGCACATATTTCAAAATACATCAAACCACATCATCATGGAAGCTGATTTTGAAGAAAGGAAACCCAAAGAGTTCATATCAGTTTTAATCAAGAGTATAATCCGTTGTGCTGAGTTTAATTTGCAGCCAGAATTGATGATGGCGTGCATTATCCTTAGAAAGGCACTGATTCAGGGGCCGGGGGGCTGGCTCAGTGAGCCATCTTATACTCGCTGGGCAAGCATGAGGACATAAGTTTGAACCCCTAACCCTATGTAAAACGTGCGGTGTGATGACATATACCTATAGTCCCAGCACTGAGGAGGCACAGACAGGAGGCCCCTGGGGCTTGCTGGTTGACTTGTCTGCAAGTTGGTGACAGACCCTATCTCATAAAAATAAGGACCAGAAATGATAGTGACAACTGATATCAACCTCCATGTGCGCATGTACTCTGACTCAAATTATTTGAATTTTGCTCCATTACTTGTAAAACAATTAAAAAATGAGTACATTGGAACTGTGGAGATTGATCAGTGGTTAAAGCATCTTTCTTGTAAAGCCTGCTAGTCCAGGTTCAATTCCCCAGCACCCAGGGAAACCTGAATGCAAAGTGATAGATGCATCTGGAATCCCAATGTGCCTACAGCAATGAGAAGCAAGTCAAGAGAATCTAGTCTGGAAGTTTGTTTGTAGCAGCAAGAGAGAAATTCTGTCTCAAAGAAGGTGAAGCCAGACACCCTGAAGTTACCCATGCTCTCATTTGACACACACCAACACACACATTTTTTAAAGAGTAAATCATTAACACATTTCCACAGATAATGACTCTATATAATTAAATGAAATCACCAAAACTTAAATGGATTTTGTAAGCCAAATGTAATAAAAAGTACAAAATTTAAAAGTTTTTTTTTCACAAAAATATCCATTTGTGGTGGGGGAGGAGAGAGGGAGAGAGAAAATGGGTGCACCGGAGCCTCTTGCCACTGCAAGTGAATTCCAGATGCATGCACCACTTTGTGCATCTGCTTTACATGGGTATTGGGAAATCACACCCAGGCCATCAGGCTTTACAAGCAATGCCTCCAGCCCAAAAGAAAATTTTAAATAGTATTGAATTTTTTAAAAACCTGATGAAAGCAGATGTGACCTATTTACATAAAAGCAGATTTGTGGGCTCCTTATACAGTAGTACTCTGGGTTGTTAAGATCAAACATATTGCCAAGCCGTAGATGCAAGACTGCTCCAGAAACAGACATTGGCTTAAAACTGGTGAGTGATACTGTGGTAAGGGAGGTACTTCATTGCCAATTTCCAGTAAAACTGTAGCACAATGTACTTGAGGATTGGCTACTGATATGGAAGACTAAATCCCAGAAAAACTAAAATTGGCACAGTATTTTTATTGCAACTAGATGCATGCACAGATGTTCTTGTGACCAACCTTGTACTATGATTTAAATACGACTGCCATAAGAAGAAAGAGTCCTTTTGTTTTCTTAGTCTTATGGCCAATAA
>PVHP010015586.1:14875-36999 GCA_004024765.1 Zapus hudsonius
AAATTGAAGGGTGAACAGAAAGTGGGGACACACTAGAAAACCTCACCGCTGGTTCTCTCTCTCTCTCTGATTAAAAATGAATAAATAAAATAAAAAAGAAAACCTCACCACCCACTTTCTTCAGCCAAGCTCCACATCCGAAAGTGTCCACAACCTTCCTTGTGGGCCAACCACCTCATGAGGCAAAATGAAAATAACAGGTAAAATTATGTACATTTTTTCTCTCTTATGTCTGACCTGATTATATTTATTGAAATGAAAGTTTATATTCAATAATAGGATAATAAATGAATTGAACATAAAACAGATTTTATTTAGGAACACATCTTTATTATTCTAAAAGAAGTATTTATATGAAACAGATTGAAAATAAGCGAATGGAGGAAAGATTCTCATGACATTCTTTGTTTTTTAATTTATTTATTTGAGAGAGAGAATATAGATGCACATAGACATACGAGGGCCTTTTGCCTCTGCAAACAAACTCTGCATCTGGCTTTATGTGGGGGTACTGCAGAATCGAACCCAAGTTGGCAGACTTTGCAAGCAAGCACCTTTAACTGCTGAGCCATCCTCCCAGCTCTCTCATGACATTTTGAGAATTGCTACTTTAGGTGGCCAGTCTGGTACAAGAGGTTCATGGGACCAAAGGAATGTGTTTACCCAGATTCCACAGTCAGATTCTCAAACATCCAATACTCAAAGGTCCTGCACCTGCCTTTTTGGCCCATGAAAGCTTCTCTCGTGGGAACACATGCTGAGTGTGGACAATGCCACCAGTACATGAAGCCCAAAGCCTAGGGAATTTGTAGGGTGATGGGCAGAGCTTGGTGTGCAAGTGTGTGTGTATAAGGCTCCTCACAGTGCAAAATGGAAAAGAAAGAGGCGAGCCAAGGGCTAGTACCACCGTGTTCCTCCACCAACTCCACAGAGAGCAGAAATCTAGTCGGGACCAGAGTGGTAAGAAGATGAATTTGTAAAGGGAAGGATGATAGAATATATCTAGCAGTTTTAGACATTTCAGTTGTTCTTTTGTCTGGGCCCCACCAACTTTAGAGATGAACATGTCCAAGTGTTATTCAAAAATAGAGCCACGGGAGCTGGGGAGAAGGCTCGGTGGATAAATCACCTCCTGCTCAATCCTGAATACAAGAGTTCAGATCCCCAGACCCACAAAAAAATCCTATGGTGAGGTGAGAGGCGAAGACAAGAATTTCCCAGAAGCTCAAAGGCCAGTTAGTCTAATGAACTACAAACAAACAACTCTGTCTTAAAGTGAGGTGCAAAGTGAGGACGGATACCTGAAAGTCCTCCATATGCATGCTGTGCTACATATGTGCCATGCTTACAAGCAGGAACATGCATGCACACATGTCACACACACCACACACCCCGTGGGTCATATAGAAGAACGATGTGGAGCTGAGGACAGGGAGGACCGAGTAAGGATGATAAGTCTACATGCAAACCACCTGCTTTGACTCGTGGGGCTGCCAGCCACCTGTTAGAGGTAGAACTTTGGCCTATTTGTCCAAGTTTCAACTGTCTGCTCTGTAAAAATGAGATATTAATAGTGCCTACTTCATGGGACTCTTTTGAGAAGTTAAGTCCATCCAGGTGAAGCCCTTAGAACAGATGTGGTAGAGAGTGAGCTTTTCATGCCAAGACAGTGGCCAAGTTACTGAGACGACTGCAGCACCAGAAGAGGGGTTCAAAGGACCCGAGGAAAGAAAGTCCAGAGGGGCAAGGAGGGCACACATGGCATTCTCAGCATGATGGTCGGTGCTCAGTACACATGGATGGATTTGAAAAGAATCCTGGGCCAGACACTGAGGAGCACCTACCATATTGCACACAGCAGAAAGGTCAAATGGAGCCTATTGGATATGTATGTAGGCAAGAAATACCGTTACAGGATGTTTCAATCCACAGGAAGTCAGTCGCAATAAGGACTGAGTGGGTGGATACTTCTCTTATTAGTTTGGCTTAGTGAACCTAGTAGAAACTACTAAAAAAAGCTGACGCTTGTAAGGAATGAGAGAGATCAAATAGTAGCTGGAGGGGATACAAGGTGGAGAGTTCTTTCATGTTAGACGAAGCTCAGGCAGACTTGTTGCTGAGTGAAAATCAGTTGGTCAAAAGAAGGGATGATTAACGAGGTAAGAATCTAGAAGAATGGGAGGAGGTGGAATGGAGAGAGAAGACACAGCAGACAGTCTTAGCATGCCTGGGGTAAAAGGAAGCAGGATAATCGATAAGGATATAGAGAAATGTTGAGGGGTAAGTTGAACAGGCTTTTAAAGTTCATTCAGAGGAACTTGAATTTCTCGAACAGCAAATAAAAAAGCTGATTGGCTGACAGCCTCGTGGCAGATGCTCTAAACTGGCTCCCTGGGGCTGGAGGGAGCTCCCGAGAGGGCTCAGCCATTAAAAGCACTTGCTGCTTGTAAGCTGGCACACTCATTCTGGCCCTTGCCCAGCTTGTCATGGAACAGTGGTTGACAGACAAGCTATTGCCCAGGGACCAAATTGAGCCTGCTGCCTGTTTCTGTATAGACACGAGCTAGGAAGACTTTTCATCTTTTATTATAATGGGACAAAACGTACATAAAATTACTTTAATCATTTTTAAGTTTTTAAAGCGTATGCACGTATGTGTCTAGATGCACAGGCTCATGTGTATACGTGCAGAGACATGTCAGACTCTGGCTGTCCTTTATATTTCTTTGAGACGGGGTCTCTCACCGAGCTTGGACCTTGCAAATTTTTTTGGCTATACTGGCTAACCAGTGGTCCTCATGTCTTCCTCCACTCAGCAGCTGGGGTAACAGGGGTGCATGGCCACACCCGGGTGTTTTGTTTTGTTTTTGCATGAATCTATGTGTAGTGTGTGTGTGGTATGCTGTGTGTGGCAAAATCACGTGTGTGTGCAGATGGCAGACCTTGTACACATACATGTGGAGGCCAGAGAAAAACATTGACCCCGCCTCATTGCCCATCCATGTGTTTCCTTGAGATGGAGTCTCTTAATGTTCCTGGAGCTACTGTTTTCATGTTTTCTCCAGCCTCTGCCCCACCAGACTATGGATATAAGAGTGTATGGTCATACCCAGTAGTTTACATGGGTACTGGGGAAGGGAACTCAGGTGGTCTCAGGTCCCCTCAGGCCCTCAGGTTTGCATGGGAAGTGTGGCTGAACCCTCACATCTATCTGGCTTTTTCAGTCAGTGTTGGAGATTGAACTCAGGTCCTCATGATTGCTGCAATAACTGTTTGTAACCATTAAGCCATCTCCCTAGCCCCATTTTAATGGTTTTTGGTATGCAATTAGAGATAACAAACACATTGACATTTTTTTCTGCAACCATCTACACTATCCATCTCCAGGATGTCATCATCCCAAACAGGAACTCGGCAGTCTCTAAACAAGAGTCTCCCCTCCACCCTTGCTCCAGCTCCCGTCACCTCTGTGCTACTTTCTGTTTCTATGTTTTTGCATATTTTTAGGTTCTTCATGGAACAGGAGGGATGCAAAGCCTGTGCTTTCGTGTCTTTCTGATTTTACTCGCCACCATGTTTTCAAGGCTCAGAATTTATTCATTTTAATGGATGAATAATATTTTACTGTATATGTGTAATCATTCTTTCCTCATCCATTCATCTCTTTGTAAATGTGTGGGTTGTTTCCACTTTGGGGCTATTGTGAACAGTGTTGCTATGAACATTGGTAGACAAGGTCTGTTTGAGTTATTGCTTTCAAGTATTTGGGATACATATATCCCAAATAATTGAATATATGTATATATACCAGATCACAGATTACACACTAATTGTATGTTTAACTTCATGAGAAACAGCTAAACTGTTATCATGGAAATGGCACCATTTTGCGTCCTGCCAACAATGCATGAAGTTCCCTATATCTCTATATCCAAACACATGTTATTTTCTCTTCTGTTTTCTGTTTGTTTTGGATGATAGCCATCCTAATGGATGTGAAGTGGTCTCATATTTTTAAATTGTAGTAAAACAGACATAACATCAAACTTACCCTCTGTAACATTTTCTAATGTACTGTTCAGCAGCATGAAACACAATCACAGAGACTTAGGGAAGGAATATCAGACAGCACACATCTCTTAATGTAAATCCATGAGTTGATGACCAGTCATGGTGGATACTCTACATTGGCTCTCTCACTCTTCTAGATGGTTCCTGTGTAATAACCATCATCACTATTCATCTCCAGAACTCTCTACCCATTAAACAATAACTCTCTACTCTTGCCTTCTTCCAGTTCCTGGCAACACTCATGCTACTTTTTGTCGCTATAAATCTAGAAACATGGAATCATGCATAGTCTATCCTTTTATGACTTGCTATTCTTCTAGGGATAATGCTCTCCAGGTTCATTCCTGTTGTAGCACATGTCACAATGTCTTTTTTAAGGCTAGATGATATTCCAATACACACACACACACACATGCCACCTTTTGCCTATGAGTTCATCTGTGGATGGAAACAGGTTGGACCTTTGGCTCTTGTGAATAGTGCTGCCATGAACATGGTTTCAGTCCTTGCTTTCCTTTCTGTGGGGTTTATATCCGGAAGTGGAATTACTGCGTCATATAGCAATCCCATTTTCAGTTGAGGAATCACCATACTGCTTTCCATAGTGGACGCACCCTCTTACCTTCCCAAAAGCAGTGCACAAAATATCCAAATCCTTCATGTCCTCACCAACACGATTTGTTTTCTGGGTTTTAAAAAGTTTGGATGACTAGCCATTAGTACCATCCTAATAGACATGAGGTGGCGTCTCATTGTGGTTTTGATTTACATTTCCCCATGACTAGTGATATTGAGCATTTGTCTTGTGTTTATTAGACATTTGTGTATTTTCTTTGGAGAAATGTCTGTTCACCCCTATTTAATCAAGGTGATTCGTTGGTGTTGCTATTATTGCGTTTTAGGAGTTCTAATCTCTTACAAGATTTGTGATTTGCAAATATTTACCCATTCTGTCAGTTACTTTTTAACTGTTGGCCATACTATGAGGATGCATGTAACTTGTCATGTAAACTCATATGTAACTTTATATGTATTTTATGTGAGCTATCTAATGCTTTCATCAATCTCTTCCTGCTCAATAATAGAGTGGTTCTAAAAAAAAAAATAGAGTGGTTCTGCTATCTGCAACCTCAAAGAATACTTCAGAAAAAAAAATTCTGGCATACTCAGTAGTATGTTCGTAACAGATAATGTTTTGTGAAATTCTTAATTCTAATTGAGTCTTGAGCCCCAGCTATATCATATTGCTTATAGCCATTCACAATCTGTAAAGCTGGTTTCATAGCATTCTATTAGAAGGGACACAATAAAGATCATCCAAAAAGGGCTGGAGAGATACTCAGTGGTTAAGGTACTTGCCTGAAAAGCCCAATGACCCAGGTTTGATTCCACAGTACCCACGTGAAGCCAGATGCACAAAGTGGTGCTTGCATGTGGAGTTTGTTTGCAGCAACTGAAGGCCCTGGCATGCCCATTCTCTCTCCCTCCCTTTCTCAGCTCTCTCTCCCTCTCTTCTCTCTGTCTATCTCTCTGTGCAAAAATAAATAAATAAATAAATAAATATATTATATAAAACAAAACCGGTGAGTCCAAGTAAGAGAAGGTGGTTGGAATACCACATTTAGTTGTAGGGATCTTCCTTCCCAGAGTTGCATCACTGTAACAAGTTGAGAAGTCTTTGAGGAGATGAAGAACATTAAATTTCAGGAGTTTAACTTCATACAGCAAAAATCCCCAGCATCTCACAGAAAAAAAGGCTGTTTATCACAGAGGCCACCCTAACTGTTGATCAGGAAGCCAAGAAGCCTTGGAGGACACAGAGATGGGCAAAGGTAGGTGCTGCTCTGGACTAGAGGTACTAAATCAGAATTCTAATCTCAGTTATTGCACTTTCACACTGAGTACGTGACTTCACTCAGAGCCACTCCTATTTCTTCCAGCGAATGATTACATTCTTAAAAAAAAAGTTTTCAAATTAGAATGCTCTCTTTCTTGCAATGTATGCTTGTTATCTTTCCCACACAGCCATGTGCTGAGTAACAGTGACTTCATCACCCAAACACAACACTCATGAACTCCACTCCAGGAGTCTATGTGGTTTCCAGACCCTTTTCCCTCTGTGATTTGTCTCTCTATTACTAGGGATTTCCTTCTTTTCTTCCTAAGTTGAACATCAGGTCTTATTGAGGAAAAAATAAATACTCCTATTCTGTGCTCACTCCCATTAAAAAAAATCATTTTGGTTTTGCTCTATGTGAGAGAATTTGGGACAGGAAAATGAAGAGAGCAATTTAAAGTAGAATCACACACACACACACACACACACACACACACACACACACACACACACTAAAAGTTACTGGGATAATTTTATTAAAGAAATCAGAGCCAATAAGAAAGAAGGGCATAGAAAGTAGGTAAGCTAGTACAGTGACACGTGGACTGGGAAGATAAAAGTTCTCCCCTTGTAGGGGTAAGAAGGGGCTCACTCTTGAAGACCACACCCAAGGGTTGCATCACTTGGGTTCCACCTTTTGTAGGGGAAGAACAGCCTATGCAATCGCCTGTACCACAAGCTGCAAATGACAAGTGGCATCTGGCATTTGAGAAATAATTAGCTGCTTGCTCTTCATTTTCAGCCCTCAATTAGACACGCATCAGTACAATTATTTGTGAAGGCAATTTTCCATCAACAAATAATTGTGGCTAAAGAACTGGCTATGTTGTGAAAGAGAGGCCTAATTGGACCCTTCTTTTTAATATAGTAGTGCTTAAAATGTAAACAAGTATATAATTTGACTAGTAGGAAGACACTCAGGCCCTTTTTTTATTACGTCTTTACATTTTAACAACTGCTCTCCTAGCCCATTGTGGGCCTCACTACTGCATCATGGGCATAGGATGGTCAAATCAAACTCTAAGTAATACCACATCACAGGTGAGCAAACCAGGAATCCTCATAGGCACCCCACTGCCAGCACAGAAGAGACACAGATAAAAGGCCCAAACTTTGAAGGATGCAAATGATTGCACCCTGCTTGGCATATAAAGAAATCAACAGAAGGTCAGCGACCCAGTGTCTGACATGTGGAGGGTACAGAGTCTCTCCTGGCTGACACTGTGTTGAACCTTTCCCTTGCACTCCCACATCACTTAGACATGCCCCAAGTGCTTGTGCCTTCCTGTTTACTTGTCTGTCTGTCTGTCTGTCTTCCTCCACTGTCTGTGGGCTGTGGGAAGAAAAAACTCATCATGCTTTCTCATCAGTCATTTTGCGCAGCACATTTCCATCTTTGGTGACAGAAAATCAGTTTCAGTCAAACAATTCAAAACAAAACAAAAAAGTAACTAGGCAACAGAGGGAATCTCTTAAAGAGTTCTTTCTTCCCTCTTCCTTCAATGAGCTGGCTTCCTTTTGACTCCTGCAGGTGGACAGTAATAAATACCAGCTGATGGTTCTTCGGTCACTCTGCCTAGGCTTGAATCTGCTTTCACTGCTTACCTAGAATTACTTTTAAGGTCTCAGTTTTCTTGGGCTGGAGAGATGGCTCAGTGGTTAATGGCACTTGCTTATAAAGCCTGATGGCTTGGTTCATCATCCCCCAGTACTCACGTAAAGCCAGATGCGCAAAGTTACACATGTTTCTGGAGTTCATTTGTGGTGGCAAGAGGCTCTGCTATACCCACTCCCTCTTTCTCATTCTCTCTGTTCTCTTTTATTCTCTCTCTGTGGGCAAATAAATTAAATGACTAGTCTCTGTTTCCTAATCTATTAAATGGAGACAATAATAATAATATCTACCTACATGACAAGATCATTGTAAATATTAGACAAGATAACACAACAATGCCTGATACATAGAATGTGTTCAATAAATACATGCTTTATTAGTATTGCCCATTTTTTATGGAAAAACAGAGAGAAAGACATGACATTGACAATTCTATCTACGACTTATATCTTAGTAACCTTCCTCCCCAAAGGATAGAGGACCCATTGATATTCCAGCATCTATATAAACAGCCTAGTCTGATTGGCTGAGGCTTGTTGAGAGTTTTCATCATGCCAGGCCTTATGGGAGGAGCTGTTTCACCACTCATCTATGAGGGAAGGGGCATTTTAATCCTTCTTTTACAGATGAGCTGAAGTGTAATGTAGAGAACTCAGGGATTGGCAACCTTTTCCTGTCAAGAAGCAGATAGTGAATATTTCAGTCTCTCCAGGCCAGATGGTGTTTGTCACATTACTCAACAGCGTCACTGTACAGTGAAAGCAACTGCAGTCAACACATAAACAAATGAACATGGTTCTGCTCACAGAAAACTATGGCTATGGGAACTGAAATTTAAATTTCATATTATTTGCAGGTGTCACAAATATTATTCTTCCTTTGTGTTTATTTTTAGTCATTCAAAAATATAAAAATATTCCTAGCTTGTGAACTTTTCAAAAACAGTCAGCGGGCTGGATTTAGCTAGTTGGTTCCTGATTTAGTCACTTTCCCTAAGCTGCATAGCTAAACATGGTGAGTCTGAGCACTGGATTCAGGGATCTAGACATAGTGAGCACTGCTATGTCAGCTTCTCATTGTGGAAAAATGCATCACTGCTATATCAAGTCAGTACTATAAAAATATTTGAGACTTTGAAATCAGTAGGAGAGTGCTGGACAATGGAATGCCGACGCCTCCCCTGATCTGCCTGGGGTTCTTGGGGCTCTGGAATGGTATAGGAAACAAATAACTACAAACACTTCCTTACTGCAGACTTGCAGAGAAAATTGTATCTGGTGGAGAGACAATGCTCCCCACTGGGAAAATGCTGGTTTAGAATCCACTGTCAAGTTCTTTTCAGTATCACTGATGAATAGAACACAATTCTGTCCTTTGAATTCACCTTCAAACCAGTGTAACATCTGCTTGGCTGTATCAGGAAATATTTGATACATAGTCAGTGCTCCATCTGAATGATGGCTGGGATATTGCCTTCTGTAAAACATGTCCTCTGGCAGCTCTGCACGTCTTCCACTGAGATATTTGTAGCATTCACCCGGCAGAGCCCAGCAAGCTCCATCAGCAGAAATGATGCAGCTCAGACAGGCTCAGACGGCAGAGTCCAGGACACCTGCTCCTCATGAGCAGGTCTAGGTAGATCCACAATGGCATAGGACTTAGATTCTTCCTTGATGTTTTATTTAATTTCAAATTGTTTTCTACTAATCTTGTGTTTGATTTGTTTCTGCTACATTAATAACAGCAATGATTGGGAACTTGGTTTATAGTATAATTATAGAAATCTGCTCTCAAAATGATTAGTCTTTTTTTTTTAAATTTTTGAGGTAGGGTCTTACTCTAGCCCAGGATGACCTGGAATTCACTATATAGTCTCAGGTTGGCCTCAAACTCACAGCGATCCTCCTACCTCTGCCTCCCGAGTGCTGGGAATAAAGGCATGCGCCACCATGCTCAGCTTTTGATTAGACTTTTTAAAAATTGCTTTATATCTGCTTGACTATTTTTTAAATATTTATTTATTTGAGAGAGAGGCAGACAGAGAGAGAGAGAGAGAGAGAGAGAGAGAGAGAGAGAGAGAGAGAGAATGGGCATGCCAGGACCTCTAGTCATTGCAAACAAACTCCAGACACATTGGCCACTTTGTGCATCTGGCTTTACATGGGTACTGGGGAATTGAACTCAGGTCCTCTGCTTTGCAGGCAAACGCCTTAACAGCTAAGCCATCTCTCAGCCCTCCTTGACTATTGTTCAGCTATAATATGGGGGGGGGAGAGAGAGAGTATACTGTTGGCTTTGAAGACAGGAAAAGGTACCGTAAGGCAAGGAATATTATTGGTAGCCTACAGAAGTTGGAAGACACAAAGAAATGCATTTTCTCCTTGAGCTGCCATAAGAAGTATGGCTTTTTCTTTTTTTTGAGGTAGGGTTTCACTCTCGCCCAGGCTGTAGTCCCAGGTTGGCCTCAAACTCACAGTGATCCTCCTACCTCTGCTTCTGAAGTGCTGGGATTAAAGGTGTGCACCACCATGCTGGGCCAGGAGTACAACTATTTAATTTTGACCTCTAAGACCCACTTCTTTTTTTTTTTTGCATAGGTAAATAAAAAAAATTTTAATTTTAATGAAAAAAGCAAAGACAGAAATTAGGCTCAGAAAGCAGATATTACCACTTGCCTATTTGTGGGAAATTGGAGGTCTGGTGAAACACGAAAATCCAGGTGGCAAGCTAAAAAGCTGATGTATAATTCTCCATGCTGCTTTCCTTAGGTGTTAGAAGCATGTTTTAAGTAGAAGATTCTACCCAGCTGTGTCCCTGAGTGAGATGTATGTAGCTAACCCCAGTGAAAACCGTGGGTCAAAATGAAATCTGTGATATTGCAAAATGACCAATCTGTAAGACCCACTTCTAAACTTCAGAGCTATAAAATAATAAATTTGTGTTACTTAATTTTTATTTATTTTAGGGGTTTTTTTTTCAAGGTCTTACATTAACCCAGGCTGACTTGGAACTCCCTGTGTAGCCCAGACTGGCCTTGAACTTGTGGTGATCCTCCTATCTCAGCTTCCTAAGTGCTGGGATTGTAGGCATGCATCACCATGCCTGATTAATTTGTGTTATTTTAAGCCACTAAATTTATGGCCATTCCTTGCAGTAGCAATACAGGAATAAAACAAAGTTGTGAAGAACATGTCCTTTCAAAACGATGCTACCTACCACTTTGTTACTGAGACCTGGAATGTCAGCTTTGAGAATGATGCTCATTCAATCAGGCATTACACGTTCTCTTGAGCCAAAAATGGCAAAGATCTTCCAGAAAAGACATTTGAGGTAAGAGGTCCCAGCCTCACAGGAGAAGAAGAAAGTATCCACGTTTTAGGTGCTGCAAGTGAAAGCTGGTGGACAGTTTGGGGCTTGGTTTCCTAGCCTCAGGATAGCAAACAAGATAGTCCCTTAAAATCCAATTGAATTCTCAATGGAAACTTCCAGCAGAGCAAATAACATAGACTTTGTGGTGAAATAAGAACTTCTGTACCTGTATTAATAGACAAAGCTCAAAAAACTAAATTTACGGTCTGAAGAGATTGCCCAGTGGTGAAGACACTAGCCTGCAAAACCCCACGACCCAGGTTTCATTCCCCAGGAACCACATAAAGCCAGATGCACAAGGTGGCACTTGCATCTGGAGTTTGTTTGCAATGACTAGAGGCCCTGGCACACCCATTCTCTCTCTCTCTCTCTCTCTCTCTCTCTCTCTCTCTCTCTCTCTCTCTCTCTCTCTCTCTCTCTTTCTCTCTCTCGTTTTCAAATAAATAAATAAAATTTTTTAAATGAAAGTAACCATTTATGTAAAACTTTACTATTTGTGCATGCATGGCTATTGTATAAATGCATACATATGTGTTTGGATATGTGTGGATACACTAGCATGTATGGGTGCATGTGCACTGTGTGCATGTGTCTGTGGAGGCCAGAGGACAACCTCAGGTGTCATCTTCAGATACACCATCAACCACTTTTGTTGAATAGGGGTCTCTCATTGGCCTGGAGTTCACCAGTTATGTTAGACTGGCTGGCCCCAGGATCTGTCTGTCTCCACCTCCCCAGCACTGGGATTACAGGCACACACCATCATGCCTGGAATTTTACAAGGGTTCTGGGGATTGAATTCAGGCCCTTATGCTTGAGAGGCAAGCACTTTACTGAAAGCCATCTCTCTGACAATCAGAACTAAGATTTATTTGGCATGTGTGCATGTATTAACGTGTATGAATGTGGGCACACGTGTGGAGGTGTCAGAGGATAATAACATTCATTTGATATCAGAATGATGGTAATAATTTTATCTCTTTTGAAAAGTCTGCATCAAGACTTAAGTAGTGATATTAATATTTCTATATGTTTTAAGGAAGTTCATTATTTTATATAATCCATTTTATGATAAGACCTCTAATTATTAAAGATACACTTGATGAATAAACTCAAAATTAGTATCACTATAATTTTACCTATTTGTCCTCTTTATGTTCTAAAATCTAAATAAAATAATCTATCTTTTCATATGTTGAGACATAGGGCTATCTGTTGGTGTTATTGGAAAACAGACTGTTTACTAGACTCCCACGATACTCTCACATCACAGATCACTCCTGAGATCATAGTAGGGGTCTCCTTATACCAGTTGATCAATTCTGCAGAGGACACAAGCTAGGCATCTTCTAATTCCATCCAGTCCTACAGATGGTGTCAGACCCACAGCAAGGGCTTATCCCCCAAGACTACCCCCTTTCAGATCCAATCATAAGCCCCAGGTTCCTTTACCTGTGCTTCTGACTGATGGACTACAAACTGAAGTTCCCACAACCCCATTATGAGGTTTGAGTAATTTGATGGAATAGAAAGTTTGTCCACTACTTATTATGAACTCGGAACTCAGGAAAGTATGGTTACTTTTTATGATGAAGGATCCAGTGGAGAGATGAATGGGGTAGAGTAGAAGGAAAGAGGTGGTCTGCTTTAATGCCCTCTTTGTCCCCGTTCAGACCTCTGTGTATTCAAGCAACCTCAAAGCTCCCAACACTCTGACCTTTGGGTATTTTTTAAAATGCAAACACCATTGCATAAGCATGGATGGCTAGGTACAATTATTATTAGACAAAGAGGGCCTGTTCTCATGTAAGTGGGAAACACAGAGAGACCTGTCTGTTCAGAATCCTCTGGCCCTCCCAGTGCAGCATTCCTTCCTCCAAGGTATGGGGCAGGACTCCTGAGGAGGTGGGGGTTTTATGATCTACTATCAGACAGAATATGTCAGAGAATTTCTTTATGGACAGTTCCAAGACAGAAAGGGAAGATTATAGTCACTACAATACACCTTGTAGAAGAGAAATTCTAGTTTCCATGTTGACTTGGGGGAGGGACTCATGAGCAAGAGATCTGTAAGGGAAAACTCAAACATAAGTATCATGAGTCACAGGATCCCAGGCCCTTTTCTCCATGGTAGGTCTTTGCGACCTGTAGTCCTTCTATGCTGATTAGGACATTTAATCCATGACTTCTTTCTTGTGCCCACCCCTCTTATCATTCAGAAGGGATTTTTTTTGTCAGAACTGAGTGCAAAATTAGGATGAATTTTTCCAGTTAGCCTTCCATCAAGTCAACTACATACACTCACTGATAAATGCCAGTCCATTTTGTTCACTTAAAAGAATAACTTTTTTCAGGATATAAGTGCTTTTTTCTTAGAGAGTTTTAGCTATAGTCAGTGGCTTTGGGCATCTTCACTCGAGGGCAGAGGGCAGAGGGCAATGAGGCTTGACTCTGCTCCAGCCTACAGTCTTGAGCTGGTGTCCTGCCATCTGGTCACAAGGATGACCATGAGGCTATTGATCACCGGTCACTCATCTGCTTCTCCTTGCAGATTTTTCCACTTTTTCATTTTGTGAGCAGCATCCTGGCTGAATCACCCCCAGGTTCCTCTTTCTGATCTGAGGAAGACCTCAATCTGCTTAGAGTGGGCAGATGCCAGTGGAAAGAAATCCTGTCTGAACCGGATCTCAGCTCTGCATGCCTGCGAAGGCATTGTCTCCCAGCCATGCCTCCCCTTCAAGGACAGAGTCATCATCACAATGCTGTCATCTTAAAAGTGGCTGTTAGATTGAATCCTAGACCAAACATATGATCTGACCAATGTGGGGTGCAGAAGAGTTACATCCTCTCTTGAAGTACATGCTGGATTTCTCCAGCATCAGGCTACGGTTGACCTTAGACTCTGAGCAAACACTGAGCATGCGGTGTGATTGGCTCATTCTGAGGACTGCAAACACCTGCTGGAGCAGGTCCTTTCTCAGCACCCCTTCTTTCCAATGGACTATTGGACACCTTACTAGCCAACTTGTCTTCTTCAAGCACAGACCTGCCAACCTCCAATTACCTACTGAATAAAATCCATCCACATTCACAAAGCACACAAACCCATCACATTGAGCTCAATTGGTTTGGATAAATTCCCCTAAAACCTCAACATCTAATACAAACCATCCTCTCTGAAATAGCACCTTGGGATAGGATCTGAGGTGGCTTGAGGGCTTGGGGCTCCCACCCAAGGCTCCAGAGCAACCAGGGCACAGATGTTAAGAGGCATGTCGCTGGGGACAGCTGAGGTCCAGCCAAGAGGGGGAAGCTAAAACACAACCCTCAATGAAGATGGTTTTGAGGAATCGGAAGAGTGTTTATAGCAGGGGCTCTGGACACAGTCTGGAGATGGAATAGCTCTCCTGCCATGGTGATTTGAGCAGGTTGGTCACAGGTGCCAGAATAGACCTGATGAGATGAGAATGTTGAGTTTTTGAAACTAGAAAGCTGGGTATTACATTTAAAACAAGGACAGCAAGTAGATTTTATCTTATGACACCTTTGATAGAGCATTAGCTGCTCAAAGCATGAAATTGAGAAAGATTTTGAAGATTCATTTAACCTCAATGGAAAAATATGCCAGACAGACCAGTGACATCTGCCCATATCGTGAGGCAGAAGGGTGGTGACCTGAGAATACAGCTGGACATGAATTACTCAAACAGAAAAATTATTCAGCTATCATTCAGAGAAGTCTCCAGAATCCACTTAAGGTCTGTAACTGGGGTTTCAAGAGCGGATGTGTGAAAAAGAAGCCAGTTTATGTAGTCAATTACCTCTGGCATATGTTGTGTGACCCATCCTGGGTAGATATGAACAAATTATTCACCCCAGACAGGGACTGGTGATAGACCAAAGAAATGAGTCCAAGTCTCGCTTGGTGAACCAGTGAGTTTATTAGGGTTCCTTACAGGATCCAGGGTGACTCAAAGAGCTGCATCACAAGTACCCACATTAAAAATTTGATACCAGTACCCACATTAAAAATTAAAAAAAATCTGGATGTGATGGCTCATGCTTGTAATCCCAGTACAAGAGAATCAAACCTGGGCCAGCAGGATCTGCAAGCAAGGGAGGTGGAGACAAGAGGTTCCCTGGGGCTTGCTGGTCAGCCAGTCTAGTCTAATCAACAAGCTCCAGGACAATAAGAGAGGCCCTGTCTCAAAAAGGAAAAAAAGGAAAGAAAGAAAAGAAAAGAGAAAAGAAAAAGAAAAGGGTAGACAGCACCTTGAAGAACAATACCTGAGGTTGTCCTTTGGCATCCACACATATGTACACATATATGAACTTGCACCCAAGAATAAATGTGTACATGCACATAAAATTGCACACTTATTTTTAAAAAGTATTTTTTAAATATTAGTTATTGATTTGCAAGGAGAGAGAAAGAATGGGTACACCAGGGTCACTAGCCTCTGCAAATGACCTTCAAAGCATCTGGCTTTACCTGGGCACTGGGGAATGGAACCAGGCCATTAAGCTTTGCAGGAAAGTGCCTTAACCACTGAGATATCTTACCTGACCTTTTTTTCATTTTGTTTTTTTAAATGCAGGGTCTCACTCTAGCCCAGGCTGACCTAGAACTCAATCTATAGCTCTGGCTGACATTTAACTCATTGTAATTCTCCTACCTCAGCCTCCCAAGTTCTACGATTAATAAATCCAGCTTAAAAAAAAATTTTAATCACATTTTTTTATTTGAAGACTAATTTATTGGCCAGAATCACTCTAGTGGTGGAGTGTACACAGTGGGAAAAAAATACAAAAAGAAAATATCAGTGAAGTCATAATCTTATTGAATCACCCAACTTGTCAAAGGGTGTCCTAAAAGACTATTTCCTTTTGAATTATGACCAGTTAATGCTGTTCTGCATTGATTGACAGCTTCCGGATATAGTGGAAGTTGGTGAAATTACACTCCCCAAGCAAAGCCATTTTTTTTTTAAATTTGAAAACAGGAAAGAGAGTAAGGACAGAGAGAAGAGAGGAAAAAGAGATTATCCCTACCCTCACCTACACAGCTATTTTTAAACTTAATTACACATTTGGCAAATGTCTATCTATATTCTTTTGCCTGGAGGAAGTCATGTTTACATCAAACACTTTGATGCAGGATGTTAAAGCAACAGGCTGGTCAGTCAGCACGTGGGCTAAAAGAACTGAAGCAAGCCGGGCGTGGTGGCACACGCCTTTAATCCCAGCACTCGGGAGGCAGAGGTAGGAGGATTGCTGTGAGTTCAAGGCCACCCTGAGACTACATAGTGAATTCCAGGTCAGTCTGGACTAGAGTGAGACCCTACCTCGGGGGAAAAAAAAAAAAAAAAAAGAAAGAAAGAACTGAAGCATCTTTGGGCTTACGCCCAGAACCTTCCATCTGCCTCAGGCTGTCCTTGCTCTGGTGAGATGACATTACTGAGCCGATTTAGCCATCCTTCCTACTTTAAACACTTTATTCCAATCTCTAGGTCCAGCAGGACCAGAACAAGATAAAGCCATGACTCCTCAGGAGGCTCAGGGTGTGCAGCGCTATTAAATCTCCAGTCTTTCAGGAAGGAGAGACAGGAGTTGCTATCCAGGCAAATGGAGAGCTCCTGAGT
The DNA here is from genome assembly GCA_004024765.1 of Zapus hudsonius. Classification (NCBI taxonomy): domain Eukaryota; kingdom Metazoa; phylum Chordata; class Mammalia; order Rodentia; family Dipodidae; genus Zapus; species Zapus hudsonius. The sequence continues at coordinate 31,470 of PVHP010015586.1, forward strand.
GGGTCCCTCAAAACTCCATGAGTCATATGGCCACAAAAGAAGCTGCAGATCCTGAAGTCTGCCATAGAGCAGTTTCAGAAACATTTTTGCATTTGCTTCCAGATTCCTGAACTTGATCTTTAGTTGACTGAAATCTGAACTGGTGGTCAAGGCTGGCCAGTGACTGTGTTGGGAGGCATTGATTCCTAACCATCACCATCCTGTGGAGCAGAGCAGCGGGATGCTCCTGCTGTCATCTGTCAGCCCAGCTGTGCTGACATTTCCAGCAGCTGGGACGAATGTCAGCTTGCCACTGACCGGCTCAGGGCAAAGTTAAACACCGGGGCTTGCTCGGCGAGGAGAGAAGCAGCCAGGGAAAAGGAGCCACCTCTCAGCTCACAGAGGAGAAAACTTCCTTTTTTAACCAATGGCCTGAAAGAGGGGAAAGGCAAGGCATTCTATTTTACATCACGAATGACCTCTTTCCTGGTGGACTTGAAGCACTGAAGTAATGGTGTTGTTCCATAATGCAAGATACACCGTCATTAAGGAGTGAGTTGAAGCCATGGCTTTGAAGGGTTCAATGTAAGTGCTGTTATGCCCTCAAGAACCATCCTTGGAGGGGCTGCAGAGATGGGTCAGTGGTTAAGTTGCTTGCTTGCAAAGCCTGATGGCCTGGGTTCAATTCCCCAGTACCAACGTAAAGCCAGAAGGACAAAGTGATGCACGTATCTGGAGTTCATTTGCAGTGGCAAGAGGCCCAGATGAGCATCCATTCTCTCCCCCAACACACACCAACAAATAAATTAAACTATTTTTTAAAAAGAAAAAAGAAACATCCTAAGAGCACTTCCCCAGGGCCCAGGCAGACCTGCAGATTTGGGGAACCAGGAATGACTAAGTAAATGCCATTGACAACAGTATGGAAAGCAAAACACCTGCTCACCGCTCTCTCTTCCTAACCTCAGAAGCTCTCAATTACCGAAGCCAAACCCAAGCATAAACATTTTGTTAAAGGCCCGGAAGGAAAATCATCTGCTCTTGACTATATCATGAAGCAAGTCTAACGATGAGCAGCAGGAGCTCATGAGGGCTGATGAGGGAAAACGGGGAGGTGTCTCTGCAGCATCACAAGGAGGCCAGTGTAGACATGTACGAGAAAGCTGTCAGGAGCAAGGAAAATGGAAAAATAGAGGCTCTGTGGCTTTGACTCCTAATGCAGAGGAGACACCAGAGAGGAGGGCACAATGATTATCTAAACGCTGCAGGACTCCCGCCATTACTTTGGGGGGGAGCCAGGAACCATGGCTATTGGGGGACTAACTGGACAGTGACTTTGGACATTCTCAGACATAAGCAGGGGAAGCCAGGAACGAGCGAGCGGGCTCCTCAAATGTGAAATGTGGGGCCTCACATCACACACACACACACACACACACACAAAGATTTTCTTTTCCTTCCTTCCTTCCTTCCTCTCTCCCCTCATCTTGTTTTCTCCCTTGCTCTCTCACTTCTTTACTCCCTCCCTCCCTCTTTCCCTTCCTGCTTTTCTTCTTCCCTTCCTTTCCTTCTCTGTGTGCACATACATGTTCGTATGCGTGTGGAGGTGAGTGCACAACCTCGAGTGTTAGCTACATAAGTGCTCTCCACCTCTTTGTGAAAGCAGGTCTCTCTGAAGCTCACTGATAGTCTACACTGCTGACCAGTGAACTCCAGAGGTGGTCCTATCTCTGGCTCCTCAGTGCGAGGATGACAAGCAGCATAACCACATCTGGCATTTTGACGTGGGTTCTGGGAAATGAACTCAGGTCGTCATGCTAGTGAGGCAAACACTTCACCCACTGAGCTATCTCCCGAGCCCCCAAATCTTCTTCACAGTAACGATAACAATGCACAAATGCTTCCCTCACTCGTGGCCTTTGAATTTGCTCTGCCTTCTGCCCACAATGTTCCCTTGATCGTCACCTGGCTGTCTACTTCTCGCCATCACTCTCATCATCAGACCGCCAGTCACTCGACAGCATTGCTCTACTCAAATGCCTTGTCTCTTTCCACCACCTGAATTTGTCTTTTTTATCATCGTGTGTTTGTTCACGGGCTCCCTCCCCAGCAGTGGGCAATGTTTAACAACTGACCGTGGGCAAAGAGTAAAGACTTGCAGCACACAACTTCCAAATAATACAAATAAGAGTAGAATAATTGACACTTTTATTGATCCTCCTGTGTGCTGGGATCGCAGGCATGTATGATGATACTCTTTACTGTGAGTTCCCCATGGCCCTTGCTCCTCACAGGATGTCAAACTTCTGTATCCACAGACAAGCTGTGGTCGCTCCCTTGTATATATCCTGTGCACTAAGCCAAACTCCTTCCAGCTTCAGTGATACTGGTTTCAGCTGTGCTGCTCGCTGTGGTTTTAGATTTTTACGTAATTGCAAGATCTGGAACACTGTTTAACAAGAGCTTGGAAAAATCTTGGAAATGGAATAATTTGGTCTCGTGGGCCTAAAGGAGCTCTGTGCCTCTTCTGCTTGGATGGTAGTATATTCTAGAAGAGGATGAAGAGACGGCTCCCATCAAATACACACAGATCCATTTCGGAAATAAAAGTCACTTGTCTCTTGCTTTTAAATCTCTTAAATCCTTCTATACTTAACGAGCTTCCTTGGGATACAAAGACCTGATAGAGTGCCCAGTTACTGAAGTTGCCAGGTACCACCCTAATTATAAGAGGCTTCTAATGATTATAAAATTTGTCTAGACATGGGACCTTAAGCTGTGACCATGCAGAGCAGTTCTTCTCACTGTCAGGCTACCTTTAAATAGACATTTTGTCAGGATTGTCGAAAAGTTACAAGAATTTGGTTTCCTGACTCATATTGCTTTAATTCTGTCTTCTCACAGAAGTCTGCAAAACCCACCCAGTCCAAGCATGTGATTGGATGTGGCCTCTTAACTTTTCAAAGAGATGTATCCACTTGTAAGGTTTACTCTGGCAAAGTACAGACCGAATTTAAACAGGAATCAAGATGTTGGTCAGGTTGTATCCTTCTAAGAGCTGTGTAAGAGAATCTGTTCTAGGCAAGACCCTAGCTCAAAAAACGAAACATCAGCAAAGAAAAAAGACTCCTTATGGTGATACAGAATAGGAGCAAAGTACTTTTTTATAGGCAGTCAGCCAAGGACAGAGGCCCAAGGAGAACATGGATGCCATGAACCTGTATCTCATCCAAGATGGCTGCAAGCACTTCCTTCTTCACGTTTTCCAGTTCAGCACACCTGTGGGCTAACCCTTCCTGAGCCAGCCTCTTGATGCCACCAACCAACCAGGTCTCTCCCTTACACGCCGGAGGCTCATCCTAATTGGACGTTTGATCCCTATAAATGGACCTGGCATTTAGATTATTAGATTAAATATTACATTATATTGTATTTATTATATTGTGTGTATGCATCTCTCTCTTCCTCATCTTCATACCTCATGGCCCTCGCTTCTTGGCCGATCTGGTAGTCTTCCTATGAGAGGGAGCTATTCTTTCTCTGGTCTCCTCTCTTCCTTCCCAGCAAGGGAGATTTCTTTCTGTCTGAGCACTTTCCTGCCTTGTTTTTGGGTGCTTCCCTGCTTTGCTACATGTGTGATCTCTCTTTAAGCTCTGAACCCCTTACTATCTTTTGGTCTTCTCTGATCCCCTATGTGAGGGGGATCCTTTGACATGAGCTCTTCTGTTTTGCTCTGTGTGTGTGTGCGCGTGTGTGTGTGTGTGTGTGTGTGTGTGTGTGTGTGTGGTCTTGGGCTCCCCTGCTAGCTTTCCCTCTGGATCCTAACTCTCCCTAAAATAAACCTTACAATTCATAATGTACCCTTCTCTGAGTCTGCATTTTCAATTCTATGGCAACATGAACAAGGACCCAAAAATTGAGGTCCACGGGCCTGAAATCTCCTGCATTTTGTGGAGACCTCATCCCTTCCTGGACATCAAAAAAATCTCTCATCAATGGGACTTCGAGAAGCACACCTGGCTCCCTATAAATCACTGGTTCTGCATCCATGGAGTCAGTCAATTGCAAGTAATCAGATTTGAAAGAAAAATTACAACTGTCCTGATCATGTACAAACTTTCTTTTATCATAATTATTTCCTAAGCAGTTACAGGACGGTGAGCAACTATGTTTTGTTTTTTGGGGTTGTTTGTTTGTTTGTTGTTTGTTGTTTTTAGATTTTGAGGTTGAGGTAATGAGACAAACTTTTCTTGGGGCTTAAGACTTTACCATAATGCCAGGAGAGACTGATGGGATTCTTAGAGAGAGAGAAATCAGACCCTGGAGAAAGAGAGAGGGAATGGGGAAGTGGGGAGAGAAAGGAGGAATGCACCTGGCAGAGAGAGCCAGTGTGTTAGGAGAAGAGGAAAGGGACTTGGGTGATGTGTTGAGGTGGGGGCTGGAGGGAAGTGGTGGCGTTTCCTCTTCTTGGTCCAGAGGTACCCTCAATTACCATAACAGGAGGTGGTCTCAGAATCCCAGACTAGTCTAGGCATAGCCTGGTGGGAGGAGGGAGAAGAAGAATGAGCGAGAACTCTGTGACTCTCACATAGCTACTTACTGTTTACATTGTCATTAGGTGTCATAACTATTCTAGAGACGGTTGAAAGTATATGGGAGGACATGTGTGCAGCTTATATGTAAATTAGCCAGTTTACATATAGGCCTTCAGCATCTGTGGGTTTGAGTATCTGCAGGAGTCATGGTATTAATCCCCTGCAGATCCTGAGGGAAGACTGTATTTCATATCAGAAGCTGAGTTAATAAGGAGCAAGCCCGGGCTGGAGAGATGGCTCAGCGGTTAAGGCACTCACCTCCAGTGCCTAAGGCCCCCGGGGTTCAATTCCCCAGGACCCACATAAGCCAGACCCACAAGGTGATGGCCCTGGTGCGTTCTCTCTCTCTCTTTCTCTCTCTCTCTCTCTCTCTCTCTCTCCTTGAAAATGAATAAATAAATAAAAATTTTTAAAAAGGAGCAAGCCCATAGACATGAATGAAAAAGATGCACAAGAATGGGAGGGAAATCCAGCCCCCAGAAGGCAGTTAGTGTAGTGCTGGAAGGCACTGCACAGGCTGCCAGGGGAAAATGATCAACGACAGCTGGACTAAACAGAGACCACTGACAGGAAACACAATCGGTGGTTATGAGTAGGCTGACCACAACTCCTAATAGGAGTGAGCAGCAAACCAAGAAAGGAGCACTTGTGTAATGGAGGAACCTGGGCCTGGGGGAGACAATCAACAGCTTTCAATTCGGCCAATTTTCCACTCAGTGAGGGGGTCCCCTTGTCTGGAACCTGGGATTCAGGGCGTTAGGCACCGGATCCTGTACTCTTAGGCTCCCAAGACAAGATGCACTATGGGACCAATTGATAGGGAGGCTACTAAAAATCGAATCCTGGTAATCCAAAATTGTGTATATTTGTTAACCTACACTGATCTCACTCTCCGATGGAGATTGTGTTTGTATCTTTCAGGATGCAGCGAGAGTGCTGGGGCTCATCTAACCCTA